>VXBU01003353.1:400811-512621 GCA_013400315.1 Bombycilla garrulus | reverse complement strand
ACCCAACAATGTTAAGAAATAATGTATCAGAAAACAGTGGATATTCACAGATATTTAAGTATATTAAGAGACTTTCTACTCCTGGTGTCCTAAACATTGGTGAGAATAATTTCTAGGACTGACACAATTGCCAGGATAGGGAAAAACCACTCTTCTGCACAGAAAAAAAAAACCAAACAAACAAACAAAACAACATAAAATAAAACCATGTTTATTAGAAACTGAAACCTATGTAAGATTCAAACACAGTTTCTGGAACACCATATAGCAGAAAATCAATATTCACTCTATTTACTGTCTCCCCTACAGTAAAATGAAAAACAAACTACTTTAAATAGTTTGAAATAACTTTTAAGAACTCCTCCTACCAGTCTCCATCACAAAAAGGCTCCATGAAACAGCTATCATCACAGTTCATAATTCTCATTGCTATATTTTCTTCAAATATTGGAGAAAATAAAGTCACAGTCTTCACAGCTGAGTAAATTTTGCCTTTCCTGGCAGAGGTCAGCAGAGCTCCTGTTCTGGACCTGCTGCTGCACAGACAGACACTGCCTTGATGAGCTGGGTGAGAAGATCCAAATCACGTATTTAATGTGTATTTACACTCCAGTAACAGGTATAAATTTTGTAAACAGGAAATTCTTTGACATTACTTTCTGGCAGTTTCATTTACCCTTTTAAGTAATTGGCAAGAAGTTGCCATCACAACCATGACTTTTATCAAGTAACTGATGTAACTGAAAGCAAGCAAGTGCCTTTGACCAACCTTCTGAAATCATACTGCGAAGGGAAAGGCAGCAGACAATAAGCACTGAGAAGGCAGGAGCTCATAAAACAATATAGTCTATTTTGCCAGAGGGCCTCCATCAGCGTGACTGGCTGTGCAATGTAAACAAACCAAACATTAAACCAGGACTGACATAAAAAGAAAATTCCTCCCTGCACTGGACAGGCAAGATTAAGTGTTTATTTCCTGGACCCAGTCTATGCTTTGCCTAGGCATTCTCTTAAAAAAAAGTGGCAAAGAATTTGAAACCTTGGCAAAAGCAGTGCTCCTGGAAAACTTAAGAAGCTGTGTCGGGCCTGAAGGAACTTGGTGGGACTCCCCACGGCAGAGAATTCCTCCCACCATCCCTCCCACCCTGCCCAAAAGCAGCACTGGCAAGATCAGGTGAACACCAGATGCTGAATGGGTTGCAAACCTCCTTATCCCAACAGCCAACCTACAAACAGTCTTTTGGAAGCAGAGGTTCCCATTCCAATTCTCCGCAATTTGATGGTTTGGTTTTGCTGTTAGTCACCAAGATCTGCAATTGCAGCACACAGCTGCATCTCCACTGGCAGCCAGGACAAGAACAGCATGGTTGATGTGACAAGAGGCTGAGCAGGACAGACCCTTTGCTAGAGGCTCTGCCAGCCTGCTGTGGGAGCTGTGCCCACGCTGGCCGTGCTCCTCTGGGGGCTCATGGCTGCAGCACCATCAGTGCCCCATCCAGCCCGGGCTCCCACCCAGGCAAGTGGAAGTGCCACCCCAGGCAGTGCCACAAGCGCCCACCAGAGTAACACCAGCACACAATTTGCTTCCCTGCTCGGGACCAGCCTTAGCTCCTATTGCTCTGTCACCTCCCCAACCACGCGCTGCTCACGAGGCATGGCAAAGGACCAGCAAGGTTTAATATTCCAGAGGAACTACCAGGTCAAGGTTCTCCACTTTCCTTGGTCCCCACAAAGCGCTCTGTGATCAGATCAGGCTCGGAGCCCTCGGGGTAAGAACACGTGGTGCACACAGGCCTTCTTGCTTTTTCCAGAGAAAGGTAATAGAGCCTCCCTTGCAGTTCACAACCCCCCAGGGATTTACCTGCGGGTTGTTTTGTTCTCTCTGTGCCTTCATCCCTCCGCTATCTGATCACAGGGAGGCTGCAGCTCAAGCCCAGGTTTACCTTCCCAGACCCCAGTGCTGGGCAAGAGGTGTGGTCACAGGCCACCAATTATTGCCCAAACAGCTGGGCAAGCACCCAAAGGCCAAATTCATAATTGCTGTCCTTGAAACACCACAGTATTTAAACATCTGTTGAGACCTTGACCTTATCACAGCTCCTCCCTGCAGAAATACACAATTCAGGGTGAGCAGAGCCTAACACACCATGACTCAAAAATTTAATGTTCATTTTCTTTAGACTTCTATTCAGTTTCCAAAATGCATTAATAATGCAAGAACCTCAATGAGAGTGTCATTACGCCCAAGACAATCGTTATTTTTTAAAGATTTGATAGGTTACTTTGTTATATATATGTCTATCTATATTTTAAATCGACCAAAAGAAAAAAAAGGTGCTGTGCAAACCACCAGCAAATAAAGAACCAGCAGAGCTCTGAAATCAGTCAGTGGGATTGCAGCATCGGAGAAGGCACACGGATGAAGCTGATGTCAGTGAAGCACGAGGGGTTTCCAGGCTGTTGAAACCCTGTCCCTTAGAGTGAAGTCAGGCTCCCGGGCAGCACCCACACCTCACCTACCCCGAGGCACCACAGCCAAGCCTGGGCAGATGCGATTTGACTCACGTGGCATTTTACAGCTTCCCTCAGGGGGGCAAACAACAGAAACACCACTTTAGTGCGCTCCACATGCCTCAAAAATGACAGAAACGAAAGCTAAGTGAGCGTCTTCCTGCACAATGCAGAGACAAAGAAAACGTCAGCCTGGCTCCTCTGCCAGCTGCCACCAAGGCGGGGACGATGCTCCGAGGTGTCACCTCCGGTCAGAGGGGATCCCATCTCTGCACCTCCCGTACCTTAGCTGAGGGAGGGAGAAAAAGCAAGATCTCGGCAAACAGTGATCTCGCTTCTGCTCGTTCACCAAAGCCAGGAGGCACGCGGTTGTTCTCAGCACGGGAGGCCGCGAGGGGAGCAGGGCGCCGGCCGGCGCTCCCCCCTCCCGCAGCTTCCATCCGCTCGTCCTGCCAAACCCGGCTCCATCGCGCCAGCCACAGCCACACACGGCATGAAAAGGAGAACAGGCACACGGACAGGTCCTGAAAGCGCTGCCTCGCCAGCTGAGGTTTGCTCCGAGGAGCACAACTACAGCCCCGAGAGCGGGGAGCAGAGCGGGGCCAGGCTGCTGCCGCCGCACTGAGGTGCCCCCGCAGCCCCGGGAGCAGCCGAGCGGCAGCGGGAGCGGAAACGAGCCGCAATCAGTGCGGGAGGGGGAGGAAATAAACATCACTGATCTGGCCGGGGAGTCGCCTCAAAACCGAGGAAAATACACAGTGAGAGAAGGAAGCAGAACAATTGTCTCTATCCTGCTCTGAGAGAAAAGGCAAAGCAGTTAGTCAGATGAACACTTTCTATTTTTAATTTTATCTGAATTGTGCCGGGAATGACACATCATGCAAACTCAAATCACCTCTCTGCATCTCTCCTTTCTTTAGTGTTTCAGCTGGGGTTTTTTTTGTTTGGTTTTCCACATCAACCTGTTGCCAAAAGCAGGATAGGATTTGAGTTTTAAAACTGTTATGCAGAAAGAACAACAAAATTTAATTCTTCTTTTTTTGTCTCATCAACAGCTGCCACCCCTCTGCTGTACACAACGCTGTTCCCAGCCTACTGGCCCCCAGGAGATGGAAGCTGCCAGCCCCAGGGAAGGGATGTGATCCCCACTCATCCCTCCCCTTGGTGCTGATGGGGTTTACACTTCCCAAGCTGAATTCCTCTCCTTAGTCTCTGCCAGAAACCTTCCAGATGAAAGGCAGATTGACCAACAGCTCTCACCACCAACATCCAGAATATTTATCAGACTTGAACAGTTACAATACCAATAAATTTTGCAAATGCTGATCCCCATCAGTCTTTTCCCAAGTTTCAAATAGTGACTATCAATCCCTGCCAAGTCTACTCCATGCCCAGTGATTCAAAAATGGTTCCTTATAGAAACTTGAGACAAAAATAGACAAAAAGGTGCAATAAGTAATTTCAGCTTTCCCTGAAGACACTACTACCACAATAAAAGAAACCCCAACTCTTTCTGCACCCCACAGCCCACTCAGGGTGAAATGGAAGCAGGGGATGTATTTATTTCCTTCTCTCACTGTCAGACTTGACACCAACCTTGGCACACAGCCCGCTGGTGCTATCACCTAGAAGAACTCCACACACCACATTTCATCCCAGGAACCACATTTGGTGTGGTGCACAAACAGGGTCTGGCACTCTGTTGTAAGGGAGCTCTAATGGCAGCAGATACATTCATGTTCAAGGTGAGTTTCATTCTTTAACTGAATACAAAACCTGGATTCACCTGAAGGACAGCACTACCCAGAAAGCCACAGTCGTAAGAGAAGACAGAAGGCAGCATTACCTGCCTTATCTGGCTAATTTCAAATTACTTGCAGATGAACATTTCTGTGCTTACACGCACATAAGTAAAGGAGGGGATGGTGCTGGTCAAAATATTTCCAAGTGTGGGAAAAGCAGAGTGGCAGAGCCAGCAGCAGGTGCCCAGAGCAGCAGCACAACCACGCACTCAGCTGTGTCACACGTGGGATGAGCTCCTGCCTCAGCTCTGCCCCTGCAAAGGGCCACTTGGAAGAAACATGTTTTCTCTCTTTACACCCCCACATAGAATGTGAAAATAAACCCATTGTCAAAGAACAGGCTCATCTTCCCTACAATTTCTTCGGCACACACTACTTTTTTCCTGTAAACACCCAAAGCTTTCATATGAGTTGGGTCTTTTTTTAACTTTTTTTGTGCTATATGTTAGTTAAACTTCTTTAGATTTAATGAGATACTAAGATGTATTTGTGAAAGCCCAAGCCTTCAGCAGCTATGTTCACAGGCCTTGCTATCTTCCGTTATTAATAATCAACAGAAGGAAAGAAATTATGTTTGCCAAACATAAGATAATAGTCAGAAAGTAAAGGTTAAGAACAGCATTCAAAAAACAGCCTCACAAAAATAACTAGGAGAGTCACGTCAAAGCAGCCTGGAAGTTTTCTGAGACTCTCTAAGAAATCAAATCTTGCACCACAAAAGACTTTGCAAACATTTCTCAGAAGTAGCTCAACAGTGCCAGCAAAAACAGCATCAGAAAATAACTCCAAATCCCCCCCTTGAAAGCCAAATTCAGAGGCACAGATCCAAAAAACAGCCTCGGAGGCTTCTTTACAAGAGCAAGAAGTGACACGCACACACATCCAGCATGCCAAGGGAACACGGAAAAAGGGCTCCTTCTCCCTTTTTTTTTTTTTTGCTTTCCCCGTTTTCCTGAACAGAAGTGCTGACTGTAAGAGCGGGCAGTTCACGCTACACCAGGAGTGTTTAACGAGGCTCCGAATCTGCAGTGCCCCTCTGAGCAACCAGTGCTGTGAGTCCTTCATCTCCCCAGCAGTCGAAAGCTCTTGTTTCGCACTCTTTGTCTCGCTCGTCATTTCTAAAACAAGCCATTCTCACAGTAACGATGTCACATCCCCGCTTCCAAAGCGCGACAAAAAGGCGAAAGCGTTAAAAAACGAAACAAATACACAAACCAAAGAAAACGGGCCCTAATTTCTGAAGCGAAACAATCTCTGAAATCGCCTCGGAGGAGGAGGAGGAGAACGCGGCACCGGACACCTCCCGGGGGCTCCCCAAGCCCACTCCCCCCGGCCCTGCCACCCAGGCTCCCAGAGGATGCTCCCTCCTCGCCCCGCGGCAGAGACCGCGCTCACCTGGGCACGGTAGGGCTGGGCAGGCCGGGGCTGGGCTGGGCAGGACGGGCTGGCGGCGGCCCCGCTCCCCGGGCTGGTGTCGGGCTGGCCCCGGCGCTCTGCCGGGGACGGGAGGGGAGGGCCGGCCTCGGGTACCCCGCCCCATTCCCTCCGCCCAGCCCCGTTCGGTTCCGTTCCGTTCCCTCCGCCCCGCCCCGCTCCTTTCGCTCCGCCCCGGGGCCACCTGGCTCGGCCAACAGCGCCCCAACTTGCCCGGGATGCTGCGGCCCCGTGAACGCCGGCCCCAAAATAACGCTACAAGAGCCGAGGGGAAACGGTGCTAAGGAAAGGATGGCATGGCCAGAGCGCTCGATAGAACCAGGCGAAGTTACCGGTGAATAATCCCGGTACATCGTCCCGAGTGTTGCGATGGGACGAGGAACGGGGCGCTGCCGAGAGGGCACACGCGTGTGCTCTGTACTGTCATCTTTTGGATGTGCCTGGCATCTCCTGCGGGAGCCTGAGCTGCCACACAGGGCCTGGGGTGGCAGCTGCAGCAGGACAGCTGATGGCATAGTCCAGGACAGCAGTGAGAGCAGGCTCCCAGATAACGGTCATGGACTTCACTGGGAACACAGAAATCACTGAGAGACCGTGGGACAAAGTGTGCTGTCTTCATCCAGCAACCACTTTCAGCAATGCTTTCATTTGTGCATAATTTTCCTAGCTGACAATAACCCACAGTGAAAGATGGTTTTACAAAGAGAGCTTAGGAAGTGAATCTGTTCTAGTTCTTCTCCACTGGTAGATACCAGACAAAGCATGTCTCGTACCATTACAAAGGTAAGGAGACAGAAATACACACTCCTTTAGCCAGCCATAATCACACAACAAACAGCACTGAACAATTTGTGATAAAACAGCCGCACATCCATCTTAGCGGGGCTTTTTTTTTTTCGTGAGGAAAAGCAAACAGAAGACCCATAACAGAGTGTGTCTGCTCTGAGACAGGGCATGTAGAAGCGATCTCACGATATGCAGCAACCAGCTTCCTATGTCAACCACGTGGTTGTATTCCAAAGTACTGCACCTCTCCATCCCATTCTGTTCCACACAAGACCTCACCTCTTTCTAAGATACAGTTATAACACCGATGACTTCTTTTGCTTAAAATATTAATTAGGGCAACAATTAAATATTGATTCCTGGAACCTTTTCTCCTTTGTTTTGTGTGCCAAAACTGCTTTTTCCGAGGTGGAGGAGGATGAACACACTACATAAGCGAGCCCTGTTCAGAGCAGTCCCCCGAGTCACACAATCTGGGATTACAGCTGTGCTTTCCTCGAAGGTTCAGCAATCCTGAGTCATCCCTCTTTCTTCCCTCTCTTCCTCTCCTTCCCGGGAAGAAACGCAGAGCTCGTGGGAGATCCGTGGCAGTGGATGCCCACAGCCCTCAGGCTGGCTTTCAGCAGCAGGTGGGGAGGGGGGAGGCTGAGGGACCCTCCTGTGAATGCGTGTGCCTGTGTACCCCCAGCTACCAGTTATGAAATGCGATTTTGCCTCCCTCTTTTTTTCAACAACTGCTGGAGACAGGAGAGGTTCCAGCTTCCCCCAAACTCAAAGATTCCTCCCTTCCCTTGTCCTTTCTCTCAGTACAATTGCTGACGATCAGTTAATCATTTCCAGCCCACGTGCCTACCTTGCTCCTTCTGTCCCTGGTGTGGGGTGGCCGGCAGCAGATCCTTCCCGGGGAGCAGGCAGAGCTGGGGATCTTCCCTAAAGCCAGTGCTGCTGGGCTGGGACAGCAAGGAGCGCCTCACGGCTGGGAGGAGGGCAGGAGGAGGTCCCGAGCTGCAGGGCTCGCCTGCCTCTCTCCTCTCCTGCTGGATGATCCCCTGCTTACTCAGACAGCCCTGGGCTGCTGCAGACACTGAGCACTTCCCTCAACAGTCCTGACGGGGAAAAAAACCCCAGAAGGATTTCTTGATAGCATAGCATCATTATACCCCTTCTCATTCATTTAAAGTATTCAAAGTACAATTACTTACACAATTTGAGTCACGGAAATGAGTGTGTAGGGGGAAAATGTATCAGGTAATGTGATTCATTAGTAATGGTGGGTGATCATGTCGCTGTGCAGCAGCAAGGATGAGGTGGCTTGAACAACTCTTAAATAATTAGATGGGTGCTGCTTGTCAACATACGGCTGATAATGCCCACCTCTGTTAAAAAGGCATGTATTGGTCTAGGATTGCTCCACACTTCATAAAGGCAATCCTGACTTCCAGTTCTGGACTGGGCTTCAGAACTATTTATTTTAAAAGCTATGGTTGGCACAAGCACAGATGGCTGGATATGAATGAATTGTGCCTGGAAATTAGAACAGGCTCTTAAAGATTAGAGCAATAAGATTGTAACAGAGAATAATAGGAGGAAAAATACCCTTAACTCCTTGAATATGTGGCACATGTGCTTTGGTCCAGAGGGCTCTATTGCATTTCATATTCTCATGTCCAGCCCCAATGCTGGCTGGAACCCACCAGTGTGCCAGCCCCAAAGAATGGGATCTGCCTTTCACTCAAGGCTGTTTACTATATAATGGGATACACTCATTCTATTTTACCAGATCAATTTTTCCTACCAGGCATCTGACAAGTTAAAAGTGTGCTCTCACTATCTTAATCATCTGTAATTTTGAATCATGCTTCAGATGAGCTCTATTCAGTTTGTAGAGCGTAGGAACTGAGGAAGTCTCTGCTGTTCTCAGATAAGTCATAGCAGCAAGACCCAGGGAAAAAATGCTCATAAAGAAATGAATCTTTTTCTGTGGTTATGGTTAAAATTCAATTTATGTTAACTAAAAGTAGAAATAACCTTGCAAATTGTTTACAGAGATTTGAAACAATAAAAACAAAGCCCCAAATTGCCATATAGTCATCTATAATGCAGTGTACTAAAAGTAGCAGTAACACAACCTTCTCAACAAGAATTTAACAAACATCTTTCCACCTTTCCCTCAGGGGAGGATTTAGCCCCCAAACTTAGTTATCAAATCCAGAGCACTCTTAATAGCAGGGTGAGAAATTAGTTCCTCAGCCAAGCTTGGGACACAATGTCATGGACAAGAAGTAGGTCAGCTCCAAGTTGTAATCACGTCCCATTTTGTCATCCTGGAAGGTGTAGCAAAACCCTACCAAACAGGTATTGCTTAACTCCTAAAGCTTAACTCCAGCTGGCTAATTCATTTGGCTAGGGAAACAGTGAGAGCTGGCACAAGCTTGCCTTGAGCAGGGGTATCTCCTTATCTTCTTTTTTCCTTTTCTTACACAAAAACAGTTCCAGGCTCTTTATTAGGAAACAAGGGACTCCATACCAATGCAGAAGTCATCAGTGAGCAGGTTGGCAGCTGGCACAATCCATCCAGTCACTGAAGATTATTTTTTCCCTTTGCTAGCTTTTTTTTCAAGTTCCACTCCTTCTAAAGAAATATTATATTTATCATGAGCAGAGGAATCTGTTGATGCATGAAATCAGTCAGAAGCTACACGGCTACCAAAGGTTTTAAGGTTAATCAGGCTGTCCCTCTGTTGGCCCTGATACAGTCATCTAATACTCGGCTCTCAAACCTAATTTTTCAGGTCTTTTGTCTTCACAGTCAAAAAGATAAGTTTTTTACTTTAGGAAAAATAACATCTATGGATTGCTGAAGTAGAAGCACAGAAAAGTTGAGCTTTTCAGCAAGGTAAGCTCCAGGGAAATTGGGATGTTTTAAGACCACATCTTGCCTTTTTGGTGGTTTTACTTATCATACAATAGGCTTCCTTAAAATAACCCAAACCCATTCTAATAGAAAAACACAGACTTAAAGAAGAACTGTTTCTGTAATTCACTTTTTATTTTGTTAATATTGACTGCCTGACACAAATAAAATACTGTACCCTGCTCCCTGCTCTTCAGCTGCCATCTTCTACCCCTTCCTCCTGTTTGCGTTTACTCTCAGCCATTATCAGCAGATGCCTCACTGCCCACTCTGCTTGCCCTGTGTAGCCTGACTTTCCTCAGCCTCTGCCCTTCCTGAAAGCTTCTCCTGTGCTTCCAGCCATCCCTGGCAAACTCAGCATAGCACCCACCATCAGGCTTGTTTGCTATGAACTCAGCATCAGATGCCAAGCAGCTTGCTTTCCATTCTTCCCTGAGATGCACAGGGTTTGCATTATGCATGCTGGAGGGTCAGGCCAGGAACAGATAGGCAAAGGGCATTAACATTTGAAGAGGGGATGCAGCATCTCAGCTGAAATTTCCTTTCCAGGTACAGAGTGTTACCAAGGGGTTAATCTGCAAGTGCAGGGTGAGGCACAAAACAACCAGAAGCACTGAGGAGTGGTGAACCTTCTGAGAACACACACTGTGCCTTGCCAGCGCACAGCCTGAATCCAGCAGGTGCTTTTTGGAACACAACAGGTAAAAGCAGTTGCTCAACAAACATATTGCTGTGCCTTCATACAAGTTTCCAAGTTTGAACTGGAGCAAAGATCAAACTGATTCATATTTTACTGGTTCTGACAGATGTAATGATCCAAAGCTGGCAGCAAGTTAACCAGTCAGACTGCTGAGCCACTCTTCAACAAAAGTGTGCATATATATCATGTTGTGTTATCTGCAGTAATTTAAATAAGTTTGTTTTACCATACATTGAATAATAATATTCATAATTCACAATGATGAGGAATGATTATAATGATCACATAATTTGTAATGATGACATGCTGATNAGCTGGCAGTGGGGAAGGGGAAGGGGAAGGGAAAGGGGAAGGGGAAGGGTATGTTCTGTCCAAATGAACACACAGGAAAATCAACACACAGGAAAATCTTTGTGGTGAAAAAGAGCCTACAAAACAATCCTCTCCCACACGTGGGCTGGGTTGTTGTGACCTGACTTGAGAGATGGCAACAGCCTGGGGGGAATCCAGCAGCACTGAGCATGTAACTAGCAGCAGCCCTTGAACCTGTGATAGCTGCAGTGCCAGGAGCTTCATACAAAGGCTGGACATTTCCAAGTTTCTTCTTTCCTCACTACCTGTCCATCCTCAGATTATATACTGTTGTCCTCTTTTCCCAGTCTGTCTATTTAGATCCCAAATTGCAGAGGTCACATCTGCACTTAAACTCTACATCCTGCAAAGAGCTCTGTTCATTATCAATTGACACTCTGCCATAGTTGTGATTAAACTGATACAAATATCTTTTCCTCCCTTTTGGTGAAAGGCTGGCTCTTATTAGCAATAGGAATTGACTGGACAAATAGATTTTTCCAAAACATTTGGAATGCAACACACTATACAGCAAGAAAAAATTATCAACAACTGGAATTCTTTTCCTGAAAAAAAGCTCAGATAAAAATTCCCAAGGTACTAGAACTATCAAGTGAATAGAAATGGAAAATAATACAATGGAGAGAGAGCAGTACTAGGCTCCAATGTCCCAGCATCCAGAAGATTCTGTGCTCTCTTTTTTCCAAAAATTTAGAGCTGAAACCACGGTCACAGTCCGTGTTACAAGATGCTATTTCCTGTGTTAGTGATCAATGTGATATATGGGTTAGAATACTTGTGTTTGTTTAATTTTGGGCAATGATCCCATCAACATTTTCACTCCCACACCAGGGAGGGAGAAATGCATTCTCCCAGCTACATTTCTTAATGTATGGTTACTTGTTTCAATCTACAAGACACAATCAAAGGCACAGTCTCTGTCCTCTTCTTCCCTTAAAAATCTCTGTATATTAAATCTCATGTGCACATTACCTCAAGCCTTCTGAAAACTGACAATATCAAGTTAGATCTGGCAAAACAAGGGTGTTTTCACAGGCTGGCAAGCCTGCCACTCTTGAAAGCCTACCAGGTTTAAATATTTAATGATCAGACATAGCATTCATTGTCCCAATCAATTCTTTTTTTTTAGATACAGGTCTGTAGACAAACTTCTCAGGAAGTGCAGTCAGGCTGTGCTGAAGACCTGTAGAGGCTTCTCACACCAAACAGTCTTTGGTAGGCAAAGAGTACGGCAGGCAGAGTTCTCTGCCCTGCTCCATCAGATGCTCACTGAAGCCATAAAAGGGGCAGATTGCCTTGAGATAAATTGGCTTTTACAAAGCCTTTTCTTTGCATCCTTCATGTTGGTGGCATTTGTTACTTAGAATTCAATGAAATGGAAACTTTTACAATGTTGGAGTAAGGAAAAATCTTTCTTGGAAGGCAGTGGACAGATGTAAGCCCCTCACATGCAGAAGAACTGTGCAGTGGCTGCATGTGAACACATACATGGGTTGGGTCCAGCAGGCAGTGGGGCACACCATTTGTTTTAGAACCCCATGGAGCACATGTGGGGCTGATGGAATACGAGAAATAAAAAATAATTCTGACAAATAGTCAGAAAAAAGTGTCTGAAGTCATATTTTGAAAGAACTGAGGTACTTTCAGCCAAAAGCTCCTCCTTCTCTCACTGGGGTTCCCAATCCTCCCTCCCTTCAGGAGTGAAATATTTACCCCATTCCTTTCTGCAGAAGGATAGCCAGAGGGGTGTTGGTGCTTTTCCCCTTTTTCAGTGTCCTGACCCATCCCAATGAATGTGGGAACCTTCAGCAAAGGCAGCTCCTAGGAAAAAGAAGATTTCTCCAGAGTCTCTCAGCTTGTTTCTGTTTGCTCAAATGTACAAGCCATCTGAGGGGGCACTTGAGTACTGGACTCTTCTCATCCAGAGGATTCCTCTCATCAGTAGATGATCCTGTAATTCTTTCACCATTGGATTAATAAAGTTTGGACAGTTCTTAGCAAAAAGAACTGCATTGACTGAGAGATTCAGGACTGAAGACCACATAGATGCCCAAGAGATACACATTCCAGATGTAGACTCAGATCAATTCAGACAGAGCAGACCAAACCCCACTCCCTCCATAACTTCGATGAAATGCTGAGGCTTATGACATCTTGCATTGCAGAGAATAGTTCCTAGGAAATTGTTTTGCTCTAACTGAAACAAACAAAGCAAACTGAATAATGCTCCCTACCCTGGCACTGCTCTTACAGGCCCATGGACAGAAACTGAACTGTGAGAGTTCATTAGCACAGCTTTCCTTTGGGCTCAGGGTTTCACACCCTGCATTTGATGCCTAGATGATGATGCACCATGAAAGCTCATGTCTAAATAACAAAAGTCAACATTGGTTTGAAAGAGATTTAGTGAGAATCCCGGTTTGCAGGAAAAGGGGAATGATGTATGCAAGGATAGAAACCTCTCCTTACAGAGCAACAGGATTGATCTGGCTTGTTAAGCCCACCCAATAAACAGTGGTGCTGTTGTTTTTTCAACTGCAGCTTGTCCTTATGAAAGAAGCTTGTTTATGCTTTCCACAATGGTCACAGGTTCTTTTTAAGGTGCTTCATATTCTTCTACTGCACAACTGAATAGAGATTAGGAAAAAAGTATCTGTGCTTTATTTCAAAGGGCTGTACAATAATGACAGTTGTACAGTCCTTTGGGTTAAGTCCAGGACGGCTACAACTGATGGCATCTTGCAAACAGATCAACAGGATGAGCTGATAAAGGTAAACATGTTTAAATGTGATTCTCAGAGAGTAGTTTTCTAGATCAGATGAGTGATAAGAAAATATCAATATTTTCAGAAAATGCAGTAGTGTATTGGGATGAAAATTGCATGGGAATATTTTCACTCATTCTCTTACAGAACTGCACACTTCTCCATTTAAACTGCTGCTGCATTCCACCTCAGAGGAAATCCCTCCAAACATACAAAGGAGGTCTCAGTACAACAAACCGTTTAATCCTGTACATCAATATTTAGTTCAATGCACAGGAGCTGCACGGAGTGGATAGAGATGTTGCTCACTCCATATTTTATACTGACAGAAATATTCACATGTGGTACAGGATAAACAATCCTTGATGCAAGGAATTCAATGTAATTTCTGCAAGTCTGTGTGCAAGACCGAATGCTGACAAAGAACCCAACAATTAAAAAATTGAATAGAAATTGTTCATCTAATGTTGAATCTTCATCAGGAGCTCAAATATCAGAAAAAACTGCTCAAAAAAAGTGCATGTGGAGGGAGTCAAGGGCAGGTCAAATCCTCCGTAAGAATTTGATGGAGTAAGAGAGTAAATGTATTAAGTCAACAAGTGAATAAGATTTTAAATCTTCAGGCAGTGCCATGACCATTAGATGGATGTGTATTGAGGCTCCCTGCAGTCATTCTGGGGGAAGGATCTAGAAACAAGGGTGAGGGTGTCCTGCGGGAAACCCCTCACTGCTGCCTGCAAAGGTCAGTGCTCCCTGAATTCCACTGTGTCACTGTGACCTTGTTTGTGCAGCAGCAATGAGCCTCTAGAACATTCTGCAGCAGAGAGGACTCTGTGCTATCCTCAGCTCTGGCTGGCCACGGCTGTGGAGATGTTACACACACACGGCATTTCCCAGCACTGATCCTGCTCCCATCACCAAGAGGAAATGCTTCCCAGCCCTTTTGTTTCGGATAAAGCAAACAGGAAATACTCAGCTACCTTGCTCCCAGTCTTTTGCCATCCATTTCGCTGCTTCCCGCCTCTGCCTGCTTTGGGAGAGAAGCGTTTAAGAAAATTGCTTCTTGCACAGTTCAGGTTTTGCTTGCGGAGTCAGACGGAGCCTTCAGTGTCTCCCTGGATTCTCTCCTCCTGCCCTCAGGGTGGGGAAAGGCAAGGAGGGGACCAGGAGGGCTCACAACGTCTGCCTCTTTTAGATTTAGCCTTTCCTTCCTTTCAACTGAGGGCTGTTTCTCATGGCATGGAGAAATTGCTCATAAATATTCTGTCTGTAGTGGCAGGTTGAGATCCTTTGGCAGTGAGAACTAGCCATGCATGGGCAGGCATGACAGTATTTTTTCTTAACTCTTTAAACTGATTTAAATAATTTAATTTCATTAGTTATTTGAGCAAAGTCGACCACTGGATGTATATTTTTGCAAAGCAAAGCAAAACAAAACCAAAGGATTTAAAGCAGTTCAACAATTTCTTGTTGTTTTCAGAAAATTTTGAAGCATTAATGCAACACTAATGAAAGTAGGTGTTAGTGACAGACCACTTTGGGATGTGTCTCACATCCTTAAGCCTGGGGAAAACAGAGTACACATGAGGCAGAAGCATTTAACAGCTCGGATTTTTTTCAGAATGACATTGAATTCAGTATTTGGTTCAATTAAACATTAAGATGATCCGATGACCACCTCCAGTTTCTGCTGAAGTAAAGAGGAGTAAATAGGAATAAACAGGAATCAACATCCCAGATCACAAACATTAAAGAAAGAAGAGGGCTCCTGTTTTTTAGTGTTTCTCCAGGTATAAGCTGTATACAGGTGATTATAGTATTGCAGCACTTCTCTTTGTTTCTTTTTACAATTTTCTCCTGTAACCTTGTGCTTTTCCATTAATCCTTCACCTGCAGTCTCAAATTCCAGACTGATGGACTAGAATATGCTGTAAAAAAGGATGATTTTATTAATCATATAAATTTTTGTTCGTGGTGCAATATGTAACCTAGACACATGAATGTTTCAGTGGACATGAAAGGAATAAAATCTCCAGGATGATTTGGAAAGAATTGCTCACTAAATTAATCTCATGAGCAATGAGGTGATTCCCCGTTCTGATGTTAAACCACTTCAGAAATATATTTTGATTTCTTTTTTTTTTTTTTTTTTTTTTTTGTAAATGTCTTAAATGCTGCATCATGGCAGAGATGCTTTATGCCAAATATAATGTTCTATTTAGTGCAACCTGTATTTTCCAATTCAGTCCATGCTTTGTTTTGAGCTGATTCAGAGTGAAATTGCTTTCAATTTTTCACTTCAGCCAGGCAATTGAAGAAGCAGCCCTGTAGCTTCACCACTGTGCTGCCACCAGGTACCAAATTGTTCAGGGGTGACTTGCAGGCTTGCTTTTCTTTGGAAGAAATTGGTCAGTCTCAGACCTCCCTTTTGTCTGAGACATTCACAATCTATGCATGTGAAAAAAGAAAACCAAACAAAACCAAACCAAACAAAACCAGATATTATTTATATTTTCAACTTCTTAATGATGTACTCAGGTGCTTTCATGACAAAGGAAAATGTGCTGACAAAACAAACTTGAAAATAAAGAGATTGAATCTTGTTGAAGTTTAAATACCCTAGCAACACGTGGTCTTTCAAACTAGGAGTCAGCAGAAGCACTCCCTGCTCATGGGTTGCAGCATTCACTCTCCTAATTTTCCTCGGTTTGGTAAAGGTAAGCATTCTGCATCCCAGCTTTTCAGAGCATCACGAGGGAGAACCCAGGAGGAAGATCTGAGCAGTAGCCTGCTGAACACACAAGAACCCCTCCCATCCCAGGCCACAGCCTGGTCAGATTTTCCATCTTCTCAAGCTGCACACATTTCTCAGCTCTTTAAACTCTGTGCTGTCTCTCAGACAAAAAAATCTGAGTGCAGGCAGTTTTTTGGCACAGAGAGTGAAAGTGTCAGAGGAAGAAGCACAGAAGCTGTGGCCCTTTGACAAAGCAGCTTCACAGCTTTGATGATTCCTCTTTCTCCTTTTCCCTAATTAACTCCATGGCTACTCTACAAATGCTCTTGCACTGGAGCAATCTTACTATGACTTTTGGACTTCTCATCTAGCCATGTGTGTCCAGTCCAGAGCAGTGCTTTACAGCCTGTGATCTGCAGAGATAATATAGACTACGTCTTAATTTGGGGCGTTGGAACAGGGGCTATTTGAGGTACTAGGGACAAGTTCTTACAGTAACACAGAAAAGTACCCTATCATCAGTTATTCCAAATCCATTGTCCCAGGGCCAAAAACTCAGCTCTTTCCCAGTCACAACAACCAGGAAGCTGCCAAGCCAGGATGTCTCCATTTCTGCCAATGCTGACACAATTGTCAGGCCTTTCGTAGTCAGCATCACCCTAACAGGCAAATATTTACTCTGCAACCATTGTTCCACCTTCCAAAAGATTTAAAATGCACTAGCAGGAGGTGGATTTTGTTTTAAACAATATGCCTGTCTTGTGGCTCCATTCTTGACTGAGAAACTGCTTATATTGGTTTTCCCTCAAGGGCCTCACTTACAGTAAACACAATTAGGGCTAAAGATATTATCTATCATAAATCACCATTAGAATCTGCCTGTTGCTTTTAGCTTTGCAGTGGGTGTAGTCTGTACTAGACACAAACCATCCCTCAGTGATTACGATGCTGCAGCTCCAATCTTAAAACCCTTCTTAACTTTAAGGGGTGGGCAGCATTAGACGCTGCAGACTCTCAGTCACAGTATAATGACTTTACTTAGAAAATGCTGCAAAATATTATTAAATCTGGTTATAAATAAAGTGGAAGGGCTGTGCTACTGCTGGCTGGAACACCAAGCTGGTTAAGAAAGTGGGACAGGATGGTGGTACAGGGTTCCCAGGAATGTGGAAACCCATCTGTGCATTCTCCCTCTGCATCAGCTGTGATTTTATGGTGAGTGACTGATGAATGACTTTGTCAGGAGTAACTGTAAGAGGCTTAACTCAACATTTCCTGGCTTTGTCCTGGAAGTGATCTTATTCCCAGAGGATGCCAGCTGGACAGGGTACTGATAACCTATCCTTCCAGATCAGCTGGGAGGAATAGAATTTTTCACACTTTTTGTGTGTTTGAGTACATGCTGCTTTGGTTTCAGTAATTCCTCTGCAAAAAGCACATCACAGGCTTGCACAGGCCACGGACACTTCTCCTGCCAGCAGATCCAGTCACATCTCTCCCCATGAGACACTGAGAGCCCAAAGCTGAACTCTGACTCTGTGCTGCTCAGGAATACCCAAAGTATTTCAGAGCAGAGCAGGAAGCTGCCGAGCTCGGGCAGAACGTGACAGATCAGCCTCTACAAAAGCATTGATGAGGCAACTCTGGGTCTTTCTCTGCTGTCACTCGTGTCATTTGGGTTTTGTCAACTCTGCTGATTAATGCTGTTACAACAATCCAGAGATGAATTGCAAAGGCAGATAGGAAAGTGTCACAGCTGACAAACAAAAAAGGGAAAAAAAATAGTATTTCTGAGCTTCTTAATGCACTGGTCTGTCTGACTGCTCCAGGAAACTCTGGGCCCTTTTACCATAAGCCACTGAGAGCAGCACTCAACCAACAGCACAGCAAGAGAAATATTTTCATTTGCTCTGCAAAAAATGTCTGTATTTCACAGCAATGACAGTGGCTGATCAATTAATCAGTGATTAGACCATTTTCTGAGAAATAAAATGAAATAGATGCCAGGAGAAAAGGGGTCAAGGAAAAATAATAGCTTCAGCCATGAAAGGTTTTATCATCTTTTAATTTCTTGCATAATGCTGTTGTTCTTAATTGATAGAGGCACCATGAAACAGATGAGTTATCATGTATTTCTCAAACCAGTAATTTTGCAAGAGTTAATAAGAGATAGAGTAGTGCAAAGCATACCCAGAGGTACATAATCCAACTCGCTCTTGTTTAAGTATTATTTTCTGAGAAGAAACACTTCCCCTCCAAGCAGGGCAGCTTGAGAGAATCATGATGTGTTCAAATTAATATGCTCTCTGACCTGCCACTTGCATGAGTTCCCTATGCTCTGAAAGTGAAATCATTTTGTTAGAACACCAGTGTGCCTCTTGATCTTTCAGTGCATAAACAGTGGGCATCTTGCCTGGCAAAATATCTGAGAAGCAAATAGAGCACCTGATGTACAGCACTGAAATCCTCCTGAAAACAGGGTCCAGTAAAACACAGCTGATTCAGGTCAGAGTTTTGTGCTGAAGGAGTTCTCTGTGTCATCTTTTTCAGACTAACATACTCAAAACCCCTTAAAATTAAAAATGGTGTTACAGAGCTTCAGACACTTCAAAACTAAGCTAAACTTCCAACTGAAACACTCGACTTGTGCTCAAGATTCCCTGTGCTGGCACAAAGACATCATCTTCTCTCCCCCAGTGCCACCTGACAGCGCTGTCACAATTTAGTTTTGGATGTGCTCTGCTGGTGTTATCTCCATCTTCCTGGGTCAGGATTTTAAGGACCTTCCACAGAAACAATCCAAGGAGTTTAGAGCACAGTTACTCTTTCTTTGACATATTCTTTTGTCTTATTCTCTTTCCTTTCTGTACGGGCTCACACACAGAGCCAGGACTGCACTTCTTGAGTTGCCCAGCCTGCTCAGTTCTTCAGTGTGTCCAACTTCTGGTCCTTGGGGGCACCTTTTAATTATTTTGCTGTCGCCAAATACAGGGGTTGTTCATGGCTCACTCAGCAAGCTGGGGCAGCTGCCATCCAAGTGAAGGACACAGCTGGTACAAGAGTAAACGGTACAGGGGCAGAGAGCTTGTCTCTGCAAGCCAAAAAAAAATAAAGCTGGATCAGTCTGGTTTTCACTTGACCATGGTTATCACAAACTACCAACACCTGCAGGGTACGTGGTTGCTTTTTCACAGGGCTTGCAGAATAAGGACTGCATTTAAAAAGGGTGGAATTTATACTCGTATTGGGGACTGAAACTTGAAATAGCTGCAAATGGCTTTAAACTGAGCAAAAGGGACTTGAAAATGAGAAGGAACACACCCCAACATAAAGACGTGGTTTCACAGGCTGACAGAGTGCATTAAGTTCTCCAGTACAGTAAGTACCTTAACAACCATCCTGCTTACAGCTGATTTCAGGATAATTCCCTCCCTGATCTCCTGTACTACTTTTGCACACCTTTAACTCTCTACAAGTCCCTCTTGACATAGTTTCAGACACAGACTGATAAACACTTGGACATTGCTGAACAAGTTTCAGAGAATTGTTCCAGCCACAAGACGCTTCTCGCTGTGTCTTTTGTTTCCATCCACAAAAGCACTGCATATAAAGTAGAAGGGATCATTTTAATTATTAAGGTCTTGATACCTCAGCTGCTGCTCAAGGCTCAACAACAGGGTCATTCAGATACATGAGGGCTCCAGGAGCAAGTCCAAAAATAACTTTAAAGGTACCTAAATTGTGGGGAATGGGATTATGGAGGACTGCAGGTTCTGGCCCCAGCTTCAGCTACAGAAGAAAATCCCATTATCCTGTCCCCACACAGATCTTTGAGTGGCCTACTTTGAATTCAGTGATGGAAAGGATTCATTGCTTTTAAGCTGTAATCTTCGTGTAAGAGGTGAGATACTGGATTACAGACCTTGTGAGTGACCAGTAATAGGCAATATTAATTTTTGTTACATTTTTTGATGGAATAGATGATAAAAGATCCAAGTAGATGGCTCTGGGTTTTCCACGACTTTTGTTTGGTTTTGTAATTCCCTAATTTTGTTAATTATTCTGTAAAACTACTTGGAAACAGATATTTTGGGATATCAAAAACGAATACATTTTAACCTGAGGCTTCTAAAAGGGAGAAGCAGATGGGACAGAGGTGTCTCGGTTCTGTCAGCGCCACAGTTCCGGAGCTCTGGAGCTCTGCAGGCTGCAGAGGGCAGCAGCCTCTAACCCAACCCCGGCAGGGTGAGCTGCACCGAGCACAAAGGCTGCGTTCGTGGGGTTGAATTCCGCTCCCACACACCGAGTGCTGAGCTATCTGTACAATTCCAGCGAGAGTTTTCCATTTTAATACGATATTGGTTCTACTCACTAATGTAACACTAATGTGCATTTTAGTTTTTGATTTTATGACATTGCTTTCTACATATCACGGTCACAATCTCAACAGCTGAAGTTGTATAGAGTTATACTTTGCATATAATTTGTATAATTTATTCTTTGGCCAGCACCGTCATTATCAAGACACCAGGAATACAGAAAAGCTGCTTTGTCCTTTGTGCAAGCCAGAGTAGAGGGAATGCTGCTCTCCTTAAGTGGAACCTCTTTTCTGGCAGATTTTTTGTTAAGTGCCCTGGAAGTTCAATCCAGGGGAAGAGATAAAAAATGACATGATTGTGAACCATAAAAAAGGAATATATGGTCTCTTCTAAAGTGCCATTCTCTACCTACCAGGCAGGTGAACCAACCTTCTAAGAAAATCTCAGCATAGAAATTCCAAGAATGCTTTACATTTCCAGGAATTTACTGGTTGGAATTTGTATCTTTGATTATGTCAATAATTCAGCCATTAACCTGCCACAACTGACAGCGGCTGTGCTGAGCTCTTTCCATCCTTTCTCTTACAGAAACAGTACTCTAACATGCTGCTTCTTTCAACTGAGGAAATTGAAGGAAGGTCCAGGCGTTCAAGGTGTTTCTTGAAAAGAAAAAAGCATAATTTTCAGATAATTTTGTTTGCTTCCAGAAGCTAAAACATAAAACAGAATATCGCAGCTTGGAAGTGACCTACAAGGATCATCAAATCCAACTCTCTTCTTTTCACAGGACCTAAAATTAAACTTAGGAATCACAAACCTAAACCAAACCAAATCAAAAAAGTCCATTTAAACTTGTAAACTATGGATGCTCAAAATTACCCAAAGAGTGCATTTGCCAGTGCAGGAGCCCATGTGGGACTAAGGTTAATTACTGCCCCAGTTAATTAGAGGACTTCAGAGTCTTCAGGAGCCTCCCCCAGGCTGAACCCACCTCAGCTTCCTTAGCTCAGACTCCTCCTGGCTGCAGGGACTTGCAGCCCCTCTGATGAGAGGGATCAGGCACTGGGACTCTGTCTTTTCGTGCCTTTTGCAACCTTCGACCTTGTGGGGGAAGACAGGAGTGCGCTCATCCCTTTGTGTGTAGCAGCATTCCCCGGGGGAAGCAACTTTTAAAACATTTTGATTGCACTTGCAACAAGTCTGCAAAACCTGTGCAAAGCCAGCACAGTCATATTCTTGGCCTATTTAAATTGTGTTTAATCTCCTTCCACGTTGTCCACTTTGATAATTAAAATAGAGTTCTAGGGACAGCTGGAAACTGAGATACTTATTCTTCTGGCTGCACCAAAGTGTGCAATTAGAAATAATTCAAGCGGCTGACCACATAATGTTTCTTACACCAGAAACATCCCAGACTTGCAAGCCAGCTCTGCTGATCAGCCCTCACCACTGAAGTTAATTACCTGGATCTGGATAACAAACTTTCCAAATGACTCTGAGGGTTAAGGGTCCACCTCTTCCTTCCCAGATCAGCATGATGATCTAGAGGGTGTTTTTGTCATGTGTATCATGTAGGTGGCAATCCTGTTGATTCCCATTGATTAAAAAATCAGAAAGCCCTTAAATCCAAGCAGCAAATGTCACACCTCTTGGACATGCCAAGCACATCCCAAATGTATAATCACCACTGTCAGCACCACAGTCACGTCAGCCCAGCAGGCTTTGTTCTCCCTGCATGAAATTTCACAATTCCCTATTTTTTCCAGTCTGTGAGTCTAATCCTTCATGGTTCTGGCTGTAGCAGTTGTTAAGGTGTGATAATAACCAGGAGATGCAATTCCATTCCTGTGGCAGGGTGTTTCTGCTGCCGGTTTCACGCTGTGACCCATCACTCCAAGGCACCAAGGGCCCAGCAGTGACCTCGCAGCTCCCACTGATTTCCTGCAGCTCTGCCGGCCCTGTCCAATCCAAACTGTGTGGTCCAGGCTGAAAGCACAAGAATTTCTGTGATCTATTTGCAGGAAAGCAGAATTTGTTGTGGCTGCAAGGGCTTCTCACCTAACAGAACAGTCTCCTTTAGGAAATCATTAACAGCCGCAGTGGTCAAAACCAGCAAAAATTCTAAAATTCATTAAATTTTGAAATGTTCTCACTGACTTTTCTCATGTATAGTTTCAAATACCAAGTTAGGATTGTGGATTTTTTTCAAAATCCAAAATAAAGATAAGAAAACAATAAAATACTTTTTATAAAGGTATTCCTTGCAAAGCAAGAGGGACATTCACTAATTTTCCCTTGAGTCAATGATTAATTTTGAATTCAACTGTTAAGTGTTTTCTGCCTCACATCATTGATGAGTAAGACTACATGGGTGTTATAACCATCTTTCTGACACCGAAAAAAAAAGGGAAACTCATGACTTTTGTGCTGTTAACAAAACTAGCTAATGGTTGAGGTCTCAGATCAGATGAGTTGCAGAGGGTACAGTGATTTTTTAGATTCCTGCATGATGTACTGCTGGTGCTCTTTCTACATCTTATTTCAGTAAGCAAATTACTAGGAAAAGCCAGTGACCAATTTGTCACACTGGAGATAATTTTTCATGTGGAAAGCATTGCGTAGAAGTGGTTTCTGCTTCAAGCTATGCGCCACGTGTCACCCAAATATTTACTTTGCACATTAAAGCAACTCATCTCTGGATCTTATCTGAGAAGAATGGTGTTTCATATTTGAGTCACTCTTATCCTTCTTGTGTAATCAGTGTTCCAAGAAAATGCTGCATTCGGGTACCAAACAGGACAGGCGAGTTCCCAGCCCAGAGGAGCTGTGTTCTCATGTGGTAAAACTGGCATTTTAACTGGGAAAGGAATTCTCTCTCCCTCCACTGTATTTATGGCAAATAATAGCAGGGATATTCACAGACACTGAATTTCTTGAATTACAAAACACAGCTTCAGATATCACTGACTGCACAGAAATACCTGCTGGTGTAAACAGGGGGGGAATTGCACAAGGTTTCTGCTTTCTATAACTGGAAAAACGGTTCAGATTTTTCTCCAAGCTTTATTAACAAAGGACCTTTATCCATTGTTAGTTTTTCAGTAGCAGAGAAGCTATATCAAAATATGAGTTATCTGTAATAAGATCTCAATTCAACTTTATTTTTGTCATGCTTTAAGAGAGGTTGCAGTCAGGTGGGCTAGACCTGAACACAAAACAGCAAGAAAGAGAAGATCTTGCTTCAAAGAACCTGTGAACTATTTAAATGGGATCAAAGACAGAATTAAATCTCAGTTTCACCCACCTACAAGTGAGGAGCACAGCACGAGCCACTTGTCTGAGGCCCCCCTAAAGTCAATTTTGTGGAGAACCACAAAAGTCTCCTTTGTGCCTCTTTCCACCTGCACAGGTGGGTGAACAAGACCTGTCCTCACTGCTCTAATGGATGCTCTGTCCTGTCCTCAGCCAGGCCCCAAACCTCACAGAGCTTCCCCAGGGGCAGCTCCCCCCACCTGGGTCACGCAGGGCTGGATATCCAGCAGTGCTCTGGCTCTGCAGAAATCCCCAGGTGAGGATTGACAGTCTTTACTCACAAAAAGATCCTTCTGATCTTAACTCCAGTTACAACATCCACAGTCAGAAACAGGGTTACCAACTTCATGCAGGAAAAAAAAACCCATAAAAATCTTGAATCCAGTTTTCCCATCCTATCAGAAACTGTAAGCAAAAATGGGAAAGAAGAAGCCACCAATAATGGTGAACAGCTCCTACATGCAGCAAGTGTCTATTTTTTTTACAATAGGAAAGGCAATCATCACTTGATGGACTAATTTATATAATTATTATTGCACCCTTGTTTGTCTCTGATAACATACATGATATTCAGAGGGCTGATACAATCTCTCTCCTCCCAAGTGTCACACTATTTCTCCCAGAGCAACCGCTGTCATCAGGATTGGGAAACAAAGCCAGCGCTACGAATGCAAACCAAAGCTTAAAACCACTGATTTCCCCACAGGCTGGGCAGTCATGGGCAGGGGAGCACAGCAGGGACAAAAGCAGTTTGTCAGGAGACAGGAGGACCTTTGCACTCCCAGCTCAGCTGCAGCAAAGGCTGAAGGTGACAGAGCACCCAGCGCCACCGGGGGCGGTGGGACAGAGCTGGCACTGCCTCCTGTGCCAAGAGCCCCGGGAGCCCCCGCCAGGGCACGGTCCTTCCCAGGTGTCAGCACGCTGAGTCACTTACAGGTGGTGTAAATACTGAAGCACTTAAGCCAGCCTACATCACAGCCAGAATTTCTCGTGCATGAGTACTTTTGGATGCACTCCTGGTTTCATCACTTCTTTTCCTCTGCTGTTCAAGGACAAGAAAAGACACCCATCCCCAAAGAAATGGCCCCTTTCTCCCACACTAATTTCCTGACATATAAATATATAAAAGGACTATCCTTAAATCCATCTTTTTCTACAATATTACTATTTTGAGACTTCTCCTTTTTTCTTCTTCCAGAGTGTTTTTCCCAGGCCTTCAGGCACCTCTTCGAGGAATAGTACATTGCAGTATGAACATGGAGTGACTTTCCTAAGAAAATAATGTCAAAATAAAGCCTCTCCATTTGAGTTTCAATAAGCAACATCTTAACATTTCTGTTAAAACTGGTTTATTGTCATCAGTCTTTTATTTTTCTTTAGATGAAGACAACACAGAGAAATTAATAACGTGCCCAGTATCACATAAGAAACCTGTGACAGAGCAAAGATTCGAAAGGCAGAAGTGGGATCAGCCACAGTTACTGTCAGCCATCCATTCGTATTTTTAGTTTAGCCTGGAGATGTGACTCTTGTGAGGTGAGTCTGCAGCTACTCTGATGATGTGTGTAGTGCACTAAGTGCTGAGTCTCCCTTTGGCAGTGAAGCAAATCTGAGTAAGCGCTCTGTACCTGGTCCTTCATGTCTGGAGGAGAGGCAGGTGATGTGCTGTCACCATTAGCAGCATCCAAACCCACCAAAACATCCATTAACAACAACAAAAATCTCTGTTTCCAAGTTGTGATGAAAAAAAGGGCATGAAAACTTGCAGTGCACAACAGTTCCCTCTCTTCTTCCTTTTCCCCTGGCATTTTCCCAGCTGTATTAGGAAATAAAAAATACTATTTTGCTAATTATTATACAATCTTGACTTTCCAAGCTCAGGGGATTCCTGCACTGCTGCAGCCCTTTCTTAAATAAGATTTTGCCCAGGAGCCGAGCCAGCAGCATGTTCTGTGCTGGTGATGTGAGTGTGCCAGGCAAACCCAGGGCATCTTGCTCCATCCTTGTGGGAAGCACTGGAGATGGGCTCCCGCTGTGGAGAAGGATCATCGTGCCAAACAGTTTTGCAGGAGGTTGAGATGAATAAAAACAATTCTCACTGAGAGGGTCACATGGCCATCGTTGTACTTGGATGTGCCAAATGTGTGGCCTCTGAGGGAGGCGGTTTTGTCTCTGTTTCTCATCTTTCAAACAAATTTTAATTGGCAATAAATTCAGTTCATTTTCCTCAAGTCTGGTTTGCCTGGGATGGTGATTGGTTTGTGATCTCCCTGACTTCATCTCACCTGAAGAACATTTTCATCTTATTTTCACTGTTGAGGAGGAGAACAAGAGCATCTGGGTGGGCATCTGGCAACCCACCACAAAGAATCTATTTAACAATAATCCACTTCAGCCACAGACCTGGTTATCAAGAAGATCCCAGCTAAAATATCAATGGTTGTCAGCCTGCACAGAGATCTTTGCTGATCTAAGCACACTGGATTGGTCAAAAATTTTAAGTGATTACTGATCTCAATAATAAAATATCAGAGCCACAGATACACCTGTACCTGTGGCTTTTTACTATTGTTTTCTCATAGAGAAGCACAATGGATGAGGATACACACTTTTCTCTCCATTGCCCTCAAGTTATTCCTGTGCTGATTCTCATCATCTCCATTAGTTTTCAGCTTAGCACAAAGGAAAATTTCTGGGATATTGGGAAAAAAACAAACCAACAAAAACAACCTCAGGTGCAAGCCAGTCCCACAGCATTCCTTGTGTGACAGAGCAGGTGTGAGCAGTGGGCTGGGGCTGTGCAAACTGGGGTAATTATACACTGTGCAGGGCTGACTCGCTCCTCCGCAGGATGTCACCGGGGCAGGACCCAGGGCCATGTCACTGCTCAGCTCTGGGCTCATCCCCATGCACAGCCAGGGCACAGACATGGATGAAGTGACCACTTTTTGAAGCTTTTTCTCCTCTCCAGACTTGCCAGAGCTACAGAAAGGTAAGAGTTTTCCAATGGCCTGGGATCAAGGCTGTGTTTGCTCCTCAGGAGGTGGAGAAGGGGAGGTGACAGGACTGAAGCAGACTGGGAGCTCGGGGACTGTGTCAGCTGTGCTCTCTGTTGTCAGTGGTAACTTCTTGTGATCAAATTGTCAAGCTCTGAAAATCTGCAACTCTCTCTCATGTTGCTAAAATCTATAGGCCAAGATTTTTCTCAGGATATTTTCTCTTTCTCCTAGAACAGATCAGAGATGGAAGAGAGGAAAAGGAGCTTTCTGAGAAGGTGGAAATAGAGCAGTGATAAGGATAGAAATTCAGACTAATGCACCATAGCAAAGGGCTTAGCTCACACATAAAAGCAGGGCACATACCTGCTTGCTTCAAGTGAATTTATTCATAACAACTTTGTAAAAGTTGCTAAACCAGCTCCAGATGCTGTAGGACACATTACTTGAGCTGCTCTATCAGCTTTCATTTGGAGTTATGGACATTATTTTTAAAAGGGGTGTAAATGAAATGCTGGCTACCCATGATTCAATGCTATCGGTGAGGGAAAGCTCTTCTAAAAAGGAATTAAATTAAAAGCTGGCAAACATCAATTTTTAAAGTAATGGTTAAGTGTGGAAACAACTGTGTAAGGCTGCCCTCAATTTTGAAAGCTAAAAGGGACCGTGAAAGACAAAATTGTGTTCATAGAGGACAAAGGCTGAATCTAAACTCAGCATTTCCTATCTTCTGTTTGCTCAAGTGTTAAGGCATAACCAAATGTGACCATGTCACAGCAGAATTGGTGACATATCTCCCCAAAACGGTATTTCTGTCCACAACAGAGCTAAGGATTAATTAATTGTTAAACGTCACTGTGGCAGAACAGGAACTGAGCCCATTTCCCCCCCCAGTCCAGGTTAATACACAAACCACTGGACAATACCTCCCTTTAGTGGTTATTACTCTATTTTTGGAGTGGCAATTAGGGAGGGACAAGTTCTAATGCAATCCCAGGGCTGAGCTGTGCTCTCACCCTCCAGAGCAAGTGCCCTTTAAATGTGAATAAGGTTGGTCAGCTCAAGGGAGCAAGGGATTATACTTCAAACAGTAAATTAAGGAAGAAGGTTTAATAGATAAACCCGGTTTGCATCAAAGGCTAGCACAGAAAGCAGTGATGGATCTTATTCAGTATTTTAATTAATAACCTTGGGAGAAATATAGGAGTGGCTAATAAAATGTATGACTTAAGAAACAAATTATGGAAGCAGAAAATCTCTTAGAATATGAAAAGTTAGAGACCTGCTGTGGCAGTATTTGCAATGCATCATAATATGACAAAGCACTCTGAAAACTGCCAAAAATTTCAGCTGCAAGCTGGGAGTTCATTAGTACAGAATGACATTGCTGCTGGTTAATGACAACTTAAATACAAACCATCAGCATGAGGTGGCTGGGAAAAGGAAATAAGTGCTGCTGACAACTTATTCATTAAATTATTCTGCAGACAACTTTTCCATTAAATGCAAGATGACATTCATACCACTCCATAGGCTGAGGACAGAGATCACCGACCATTCATGGACAAGGATGAGTCCACTGTACAGAAATGAAAAGGACTCAAAACCTTGCTTAGTCCTGTGAGGGAAAGGCTGCAAAGGGACTGCAATGTTCTCTGGGCAGGCTCGAGGGGAGAAGGTTTTCAGAAGGTTTTCTGTAGAAGTGTGTTGCTGGCACAACAGCACACAGCAAGAATCTACTATTAATAATTGCAGACTAGGATGTTTGAAAGTTTACAGTTTAAGGTCAACTTTAAGGTGAGAGCAACAGGAGTAGTAAATGTACTGAATTATATATAGATGAACGATCCCTTCATGAAGGATTAACCTACCATAATCATTTGATGTGGGAGAGGACTGGAAAATCCAGGCAGTCGCTGCCTTTCCAGCAGCCTTGTGAGTGCACATGTAGGGAAGTGAGTCAAGGCAGTCAACAGACAAGAAAAGGGAACCAGTGAAGAGTTTGTAACAAGAAATACAGTGCATATTCAGTCAACCCCCTCAGCTACATCCTCTCCCTTTGAAGAGGCTGGTAACCAGATTCAGGCTTAAAAGCCAGAATAACTATGATGTTAAAAAATTAATTTTGTGAGTAAAGAATGGGGAATTGGCAGAATATTCTTAATCTCCTTGAAAAGGTTACCTCCATCAGGTATAATGAACACTTTCTAAAGTCCAACTTCTCATTTGCAGCCAGCAGTCCTCTCTTTTAGCTTCTGTTTAAGAATGAGAATAGGCAAATACCTGAGTGCTGCTCCCCAGTTATGTTTGTCTGTATTAGAGCTGGAACAGTTCCTTCTTGAACACCTGAAAACACATGAACATCTCAGCACATTGTGAATGTTACCTGAAGTGACCAGCTCAGGACTAAAGGGAAAACATCTCTCTATTGAGGAATTCAGTGTTTCATTGCTAGCCAAAAACTGGAATTAACTGCTTCAATCAAGTGAAACAGGCTGTTGCTATTGTTCAAGCCCTAGATGTAATTGCATGCCAGCAGTGGCATTTTATGGCCACTCTTGAAAATATCAGAAATTTAAATTGCCTCATAAATGCAGCTGGAAGGGCTAAATGCCCAGGAAAACGTCAAACTAGTGAGGACAGGAGAACCAGAACACATGCAGCAAACTGAAAGCCTTTGGGCCAGTATCCTACAAGGCAACAGGCCACTGAAGAAAACTGCTATTCCTCATATGGCCATGAAATGTGGAGATCATTTACTATGATGTTTTAATGCTAAT
This sequence comes from Bombycilla garrulus, assembly GCA_013400315.1. Classification (NCBI taxonomy): domain Eukaryota; kingdom Metazoa; phylum Chordata; class Aves; order Passeriformes; family Bombycillidae; genus Bombycilla; species Bombycilla garrulus. The sequence goes on along the minus strand of VXBU01003353.1, from coordinate 483,196 downwards.
CTTCCAAAATACCAAACTTTTTAGTGTAGTACCTTATATTCTTCAAACACCCGAATCTTAGAAGTTTCCTCCCAAATTTCATGTTCCTTTTTTTCTGTCTCTGCACACAACCTAACTGAATGGCAAATCCCACACTGACATCAGATCAAACTGGAATGAAGATTAAACATTTCTTATAAAGTCACTAATTGCTGAGACGCCATCCTTGAGAGTCAGATATGAACCTGAAGGGAGTATTAGGGAACTGTGATTTTCAAATGAAACCCTTTCCAAGCAGAGACGACAGCGCCTGTGCCCCTGCAGGCACACTTCGAATTAATCCCACCTGTGGGGTTATTTAGCCAAGAGGGACATCCAGGGGGGTTGCAGAGCTGCCGGTGGGAGCTGGAATTCAGGCCCTGGAATTTCACAGCTCATCAGCTTTGCTTGCCTGCACCAGGCTGCTCTTCACACCCAAGAACAAGATGCTGGAGGAATTCAGAGGAAGATGATGGAAACTGCCTGCCCACCCTTCCCTGGAATCTCTGCTTCCTGGAACAGAAAGGCTTTGTCATTTGCACCTTACTTTCGCTGAATTGGCTCTTTGTGCCTCAGAGTGTGATTTACTTCTTTTTTCAAATACTGATTTCCACAGGACTTTAAGTCAGCTTTATTTTCCAGTGCAAACAGGTTTATATCCATATGCAGACGAGACCAAAACTTGAGAGAAGACAGGGGATTGTGTTCTTGGCCTGGGACACAGTTCTGCCTGAAAATCAAGCAGATTGCAGTGATTTGAGTCAATCTGCTTCGGACAAACACAGGCCCACCCCAGGAGAGCCCCAGGGGCTGCTCTGCCCTTGCACAGAGCTCTGTTTGCTCAGGGTTACTGCAGAGAGGGCAACTCACATCACTCCTAAGCTATTGTGACCCTCCTGGGTGTTACTGTAGGCAAGTTTATAGGGCATTTTCCTGTTCTTCAGGAATTGCTTCCTGAAATTTCTCCTTACGACTTTTTCCTCCAGGGCTACTCACGCTGTTCTCTCCCATATCTTCCTCCCCAACATCTGAAAAAGAGGGAAATCGCTTGCTCTAATTTATGGCAACAACACCCACGGGTTTGGGAGTCCCAGCCCTAAAGGGCTCTCAGGCACCTTACACACGGCTGGCACCGAGAACTGAGAGTAAGCACTTGTATGCCAAATTAAAGGGTCTGCAAATTTGCATAAAAAACCCTAGAAAATGCCTTTCCTGGACCTCTGGGCGTGCAGTTTCAGGCCCAGAGGGTATCCAAGCCCCTGGTGCTTTCTCCAACACAGGCTGAGGAGGTTCCTGCAGAAGCTGAGTGCAGCTGCCCTCCAGCCCTGGGGCAGGTCCTCCCTCCCAGCACACACAGCTGCTGTAGCACGGAACAAGACACTCGAAGTGAGCAAATTCAGGGCTTTAGCAACAGGCTCAGCCCACAATTTCTGTGCTTGGCAGTTCCAATAGATAAAACACAAACCTGGCATCCCACACTATTCCCTGCTCTGCTGCTGATTCGCTTTTGCACCTCGTGTCCTCCACGTTTACCGGATGATGTTATCCTGATACCTCGCTGGGTGGAGCCAGGATTAGTCAGCGTGTGCTTGCACTCCGCAGTTAATTTGACAGGTTCTCACTCTGTTAGCCATTATTATTCCCTCCTACCCCGTGCCTCTTGCAGGCGCCTGCCTGGGCTTACAGGCACTGGGTGGAATTCAAAAGCCCTTTTCTCTTTTTCCTGTTTCACAGCGAGATGAATTCTGCAGAAGTGTCACCCAAATGGACACCACCCAGTATTTAGTGTGCCAAGATAGGAATAGACAAAAACTTGGAGACTCCCTGTAATTCTCCCCGCTAATCCCTGTCCCAGGGCAGCAACTCTTGGCCAACACCGGCTAATGTAACATTTATCACCTGAGCCCAGAGTCACTACTGAAAACTCTTATCTCTCCTCTCTTGGTTCACACAGCTTCCTCCTACCCAAATTCTGCTGACTATCACCTTTTTTCTTCTCAGTGGGATCCTCATGAAGCTTCAACAACGGTCTATTAATACCTCTGCCATTCTCAATCCCCTGTTTAACTCCTCTATAACGATTATACTGAGATGAACATTTCTCCAGCCATTCTCTCCAACCCCTGTATTTACAATTTCCTTCGGCATCTTTGGCTTTAACGTGGCCGATGTTGTATTTCTGATTTTTTTTTTCTCCCCACCATCCTACCTATTCCCTTTATGATTCATTCTGCTACCATTTTCCATATCACCTGCCGTTCATCCAGATTTGTGAAAATTCCGGCACATCTTCCGTGGTGATGTTTTCAAATTCCTTTTTTCCCTCCCTGAGGGGCTGATGCTTTATCTCAGCACTACTGATCCTCCCTCTTTTGTCCTCCTCCTCCAAGACTCCTTGCAAACAGTCCCGTTGAGACCATCCGCCCTGCCCGGCAATTCCTCTGCTGCTTTTTTTGTCCACACACATTCGGGCGGTTTGCGCATCTATGCTCCTTTTTCCCCCAAAACTCTTTCCCCCGAAACACGCGCTAACCTGTGCGAAACGGCTGCGCCTTTCTCCTGCAAAGGGCTCTTCCAGTAAATGTGAGTAGGAAATCAGCCAGTGAATTCTGGTTCAAGGGGTGCCAGGAATAATTAACGCCTTTGCTCTGACAGTAACACAAACGCGCATCTCCATCCGTGTCCTCTTCCTCCCACCCGCCTTTATTGCCAGGATCAGCTCCTGCTAACAACTGCAAAACACACATTTTGTGGCCTCAACTTGCTCAGAGCCTCGGGCAGCGCAGTCATCCACAATAAGGATGTTTCCCAACAAAAGCCTGTCACCTACCGATGAGACAATAGTTTCACAGGACTAAACTGGTCACCATAACAATGATGATAAGGTTGCACAATAACCCCAAGAAATACAGATCCGAATTACCGCTGATTGCGCTGATTTAATCACACGTGAAGGTTTTTCACAGGTGCTCCAAGTGTGCTCTTTCCTTCCTTGATTACTTCGACAATCCAGAGAAAAAAATAGGTTAACTTTTCTGCAAAGGTAACTCTTTCAGTCACGAGTTTGCATACTTTGAATAGTGTTTTCTGGGGGAACATTTTTAGCTTCCCAGCACAAAAAAAATACATTAAGATGATATTTTCTTCCCTCCGCCTTCCTCATCATGAAGTGTGACAGGAACTGACTGCTCTTCAGCCGACAAAAAAGCCAGAGGGTGAGAACAGCTGATGTCCCTCTAGGTGGGAGTGGGAACCAGGAGCCACGGGAGCCCTGGTAAATTCAGGGCACGGAGAGTCGCGTCCAGGAGGTTTAACTGTGTCCTCCCCGGGCAGGTGAGCTGCGGAGATGTCCGGAGAGAAGCAGCGTCGGGAGGTGCCCATGGTGATGTACGAGCCGCACCACAGAGCGGAGCCCTCTGCCCCGCCCTTCAGCCAGGAGGGTGAGTGGGGCTGGGGAGGAGCACCCGGGATGGGTCCCTGGGCTCCCTGGGGGTTTTCCAGCGATCACTGAGCACATTCGGGCCCAGCCTTGCCAGGACGTGGTGGGTTTAGAAGGCGTCCGTGCCAGCATACAAAAGCCAGGGTTGGGATAGGATCTCCTAATCGTTAAAATGGCGATAAATATTTTTGGTGGTTTAGCTAATAATTTTTCATAAAACACATGCTTTATTGCAGCTGTATCGCTACAATGATTTCATATTCCTGATGTGCAAATGTTCAGCCAGCAAAGTGTACGTGGCTGGGCTACGTCCTGCTTAACTTATCATCTAGTTTTACAGAGGACTGGCCTTTTCCTTGGCACCCCTGCCGGCCAGCGCTGCCCTCCCTCAGCGGGCTGTGCCGCCGGGCTCTCACGGGGACGAGCAATCCCTGCCCACGGGGAAAGCGCTGACCTTCAGCTCCAAGAGTTGCCCACGAGCTGCTGCTCTTTGAGTTGGCTTTTCCTTCTGAAACCAGCACTGCTCTCACACCTACACCAGTACCTCACAACTCGCAATCCTCAGTGACCTTCCCTACCGTCCTGCTGCTGAGGATATTGCCATTCTCTGGGCAGGACGGGAGACAAATCCGAATGGGAGATAAGGTAGTAACTAATAAGGCTCGATGTGTCAGCTGTGGGCCTCCAAACCTGACTCATTTTCAGAGCATTTCACTCTGATCAGCTATCCCTGTAAATATTTTTGTCTTCAGAGATCTCTGGGCTCTTTCTAATCTCAGCAGAACTTGGAAGAGACCGAGGAGAAGGAGTCTCACTGTGAGCCACTCAGCCGAGGCAGAGGTGCTGCACACAGCCAGCACTGAGCTGCAGGGTCTTGTCGTTGTGCAGGAAGCAGATCCTTCACTAACTCATATCGAGTGGGATCTCACTTGTACTAAGCACATTCCTTTTCTAGATCATAAGGAAATTATTTAGTTTTTAAGTTTTTTACAATTTTTTCCCTACAAATAACAACCCCTAAAAAACAAACAAAAAAAAAATCAAACAGAAAACTCCTCAAAAGCAAAAACTAAACACCACCTCACCACCATGAAACTCAAATGCCACTGCAATTCTTTCACACTTCTGGCAAGCCATTCAAGAAAATATTGCTAACATTTCCTTCACCTTTGCCACTGTATTATATCTCCCTGTGGAAAACGCCGGTTTTATATTCCATTTGTATCCTGTGGGTTTATTCCCTGCTCGCACTCAGATCGTTTGTGAAAAGCTTGAGCACAGGCTGGAGTCCCAGCTCCCCAGCTCCGGGCTGTTCTGCCTGGGGTGAGTGTTTCTCCAGTGCTGTCCAGGCTTGACCAACCAAGACTTTTCGTAGGGACTGTCCTCCTGTCCCAGACCAGTCCTGGTGTTTGGTACCACATCCACACTAGCTGGCTGTAAAGCCTTTTACATGGATTTATTCTGAATGTTTTCATGAATGTATTTTTTAATATAGTCATTTATTTCACTTCAGGTAGGCTGATTGCATTCTTAATTTGAAAGATTAGCAAAAGAACTAAAAAACCTTGAGGTGTCTTAGTCACCAGCTTCCCTTCTCCCAAAAGAAAAGGAAAAAGTTATCTAAACTTTTTTTTTCTAAGACAAAGAGTACGATGAAATGACTTTGTTAAAAGCTGATGAAGTTTAAACTTGTAAAAATATTCACAGTAAAGGCAGTTACCACTGCTGTGGGTCCTTTATCAGTGGAGTCCTTAAATTAAGATTGAGTATCATGTCAGTGTTATGCTGGAATGATGGAGTTGCTGCCTTTCCTAAAAAACGATTTGGTTTCTCAGCTTTTGTTACAAAAGTGAGACCACCCAGTCACTTTTGGCTTTGAAAAGCCATGAATCACTTGAGTGGCTGTTTCTCTCCCGTGCAGGATTTGGCACTCCCTGCAAGGCCCCTCACGTCTCACCCCACGGGGCTCTCGGGAGCCAGGGGCTGTTTCCACTCAGACATTTTGTCCTCTTTTCTTTGCACAGGGGGCTACGAGTACCCTTCTCCCCCACCCTACTCCTACCGGGAAACCACGGTCATCGAGGAGCCCGGTAAGCCCCGGGGTTGGCTTTGATGGCATTCTGCTGCTGCATGTGAAATGGGTTCAGCCTTAACATCCACAGACAGGTGGGAGTTTTCTGACCCAGTCACAGTCTCATAAGCTGGAAATTTTCCACAGAAATGTCAGAAGATTAAACTAAGGCAAGGGACCCAGATTTGATTTTCCCAGCATTAGCCAATCTACACAAGTACTCATTAAAAAAAAAATTAAAAAAATATTCAAAAAGGCCAGAAGCCAGGGCTTTCAGAACAAATAATTTTACAGCCAGTATTCCTGTTCTAGTCACCTTCATGGAAGTGGAGAAGCTCAAAGGAGATGCTGAAGAAAGGCTTTGAAGAACAGTCAATAACACCTCATACAGGATGAAAAGAGACATACATTTTTAAATATCCTTAAAACCAGAAGGCACTTGAACTCAGACATGCTCTATCCTATCTAACAGATACCTTCCCACTCCTCAAGTTTTGCCTCAGGCTACAGTGTGAAGTTGTACCTAAACATGTTTTAGAATCCTTAAAATGATATTTTTTCACTGAAAACATTTCTGGAAAAAGAATCCTTCATGTACCTACAAGGGGCATGCCCCTCAGGGAATATGATAGTCAAGTCTAGACTGCAAAAAATGAGCTAGAGACTACTGAGGACAGCACCAGCAGCTGTTTGAGGGCATTTATGTGTAAGAGTAATTGCTTTTATGAATTTCTCATAATTACTGAAAAGCTGATCAAGAAAGTTTCCCAACATCCTTCAAATCTCTTCTTCAGGGAGAACAAGCATTTTCATTGCATTTTAAATATCAGAAGACAAATCCTCAGTGTCAGTGTACATCCACCAGAGGGTGGTGGGGACTGCTTGGCTGGGTGTTGTCCCAACGACAATTCCCTGTGCACCTCATTATCCCAGTAAACACTGGCTGGATTTAGATGCAGTGTATTGGGATACACAGAACCACCAGCACAGTGCTTCTTGGGAATGAAATCAACAATAATAACTCGCATGCCATGTTAAGAACCCACCTTCTCCCAATTAAGGCTTTATAACTTGCAAAATATTTCCCGTGCTTCTAATTTGGCTGCTTCTCCTCTCCTCCTGAGCTCAGTTTATTTGGTGCCCCAGCCTCCCATCATCGTCGCAGGGATCTTCTCCAGCAAACCAACATCCACAATCTGTCCTTCCTGCCGCCAGCACATCACCACCCAGGTCACCTACAGACTGGGCAAGCTGTCCTACCTCCTGTGCACCAGCCTGTGCATGGTCGGGTAAGTTTTCCATGGGCATTGTGCAGATTCAGCATAGCAGAAGGTTAAAAATGAATAATTAAAAATCAATGTTCTAGTTAGTGCTTATCCAGACAGTTTGCCCTTCTCCACTTGATGAGAAGCCATCCTGTCCTTTCCAGATACAGTCATCATGGCTGCAGGGGACGCAAACTTGCTAAATTTAACCCAGTGTGTTTCACTTTTCATAAGACAAGCAGAAATTAGTACAATGTTGTCTACTTCCCAACTGTAATTTAGAATCAGGCTCAGAAACAGGCTCATGCATAAGATGTCAGAAGCAAAGAAGATTAATTTTTTGGAAGATACTTTAAACATTAATAGACTAAGGAAAGAAGTGGATTCATGCAGGGAAGAGGCAGACAGAAAAAGGCAGGGGAAAATCACAGCTGTGGCCAGCAGAAAAGGAACACCAGTAATCATTCTGTGCATGTCCATCTCCCCTCTGTCTCTAGGTGCTGCTTTGGATGCTGCTTAGTCCCTCTCTTTGTGAAGATCTTCAAGGATGCAGATCATTACTGCCCATGCTGCCAATTTCACATTTATAGATACAAAAGACTATAGAAACAAAGTTTATGCAGCTAGATGATGTAAAGACTCCATTTCCTAATGGCATAAGATTCTGCACATAAAACTACTGCTAGAAAACCAACAGGACTATGCTTAGGTTCTGCAGCTCCCTTCTGGTGAATCCACCTGGTAAACTCCAGTTTACCACCACATGGTTGGACTGGCTTTAAAACAAAAAGCGCTTCAAGACTAATTTGCAGTGTCACCTAATTTATGCTCTGTTTGATTTGGTGTCCTGTGCTGTGAAGTTTCCAGCTGGTGAGTACTTCAGCTTCTCTCAAATCTCCCACCCAGCTGGGACACAGCCTCCTCTGGACCTCTGAGCCCACCACTAACCAAAGTCTGGACATGGATGTTTCAGAGAAGCTCTTACCTTCTCTGCACTGGAACTGACTGGCTGGGATTTCATTTCTCTCTGCTCTTGTCCCTCAGGATCTACCCCTGCAGGGCTGCGGGTGGTACAGCGTAACTGATTATTTATTTATTAACAAAACACTAAGTTGTAAGACTGTCTTTACTCTGTTATGGATGAGGTGAGAAAATAAACCAGTTATTGTTCACAATACTGGCAAAACATCTGCTGTCTGCGTTGCTGCCATGCCCTGTTGCACCCAGAGCAGAGATGCAGGTCACTGGGACACCCCCTTTACATTAACAAGCTACAATCCAAAAGGCAAACACACAAAGAAGAAAAACCACCCAACACAGCTTAAAAAAAATCACAACACAAGGCCTTTATTTTACCTCCTGGTCTTCTCACTGCAGAGCATCATCTCCCAAAGCAGAACTTACTAGAACTAGAACTTTACACATAACTTTACCGTCACTTATCTTGTGAAATAAAATATCTGCAATTACAATACCCAGGAAGTGCCCAGACCCTTCTCAATGCTGACAGTAGCAGCAGCTGCTGCAGCTTATTGCTGGCTGGAAAAATTAACAGAGGAACAGAAGAAAGTAATGTATTTCCGTGTCATAACATCATGAATACTTTCACATTGGCACATAGATTGCTGAGGGCAGGGAGGATGCATGGCAGCAGCACTGGGCAGTGACCAGTGTCCCTGTTTCTGCAGTGTGTGACCAGTGCCCCAGCCCTTGCAGTGCCCCTGTCCCTGCAGTGACCAGTGTCCCTGTAGTGCCCCTGTCCCTGTAGTGCCCAGTGTCCCTGTCCCTGCAGTGTGTGCCCAGTGTCCCTGTCCCTGCAGTGCCCAGTGTCCCTGTCCCTGCAGTGTGTGCCCAGTGTCCCTGTCCCTGCAGTGTGTGACCAGTGTCCCTGTCCCTGCAGTGCCCCTGTCCCTGTCCCTGCAGTGTGTGACCAGTGTCCCTGTCCCTGCAGTGCCCCTGTCCCTGTCCCTGCAGTGTGTGCCCAGTGTCCCTGTCCCTGCAGTGCCCAGTGTCCCTGCAGTGCCCAGTGTCCCTGTCCGGACGTTCGGTCACTCACTGACCGTGGCCGCAGCGGCCGCCCCCGGACACCGCCCGCCACCGCCCCCTGGCGGACACGGGGCGCATTGCTCGCCACCACCCGCGGGGGACCGGGGCAGGCACGGGGGCAGGGACACGGGAAAGGGACACTGGGAAAGGACAGGGACAGTGACACGGGAAAGGGGCAGGGACACCGGGAAAGCGCAGGGACACCCGGAAAAGGGTCAGAGACACGGCCAGGGACGGACACTGGGCAGAGTCAAAGCCCCCAGCATCTCCTCTGGCAGCTGGCACTGCGACACAGCGAGGGCAAGTCCTGGCTGTCGGACACTCTGGGGTTGAAGGCAGCTGTAGAAACGAGCTCCAGAAACCAGAAACGGTGCTGCCCACCAGCTCTGACATCCTAAGCCAGCTGTCACAGTCCGCACAAACTGCCCCTACTGAGCTGATCCCACAGTTTAGTTAAGCTAGGCTGGGCACATGCCCACACTGATTTTTACTTCAACACCTACACCACTGCAGCCTTCAGATCACAGAAACCCCAGTCTTCAGTCTGTGAGATGTGAGAAAACATAATCAGTACATGTAAAAACTGTTAAACAACCATTTTCACAGCCCTACACGAAACCCAGAGCAAACACTCCCCAGCCTCCTCAGCACTCAGAGCAGCTGGCCCAGCTTTCACTGCTCCCTCCCGAGGTCAGTGACTGTCCCTCCCCTGCTCACCCAGCCTACTGTGACCTAACGGAATACACACCCACAGGGATGAAAGGCAGCTACACAGATGGCAGCACAACAGGTTTTGCCAATTCACACTTTTTTTTTTTTTAGGATGTTAAGATTTTTCTCCGTTTTAAAATCTGGCTGTGAAAGCAGAAGTGTTGCTGTTAATTAGTGGTAAATAATGCACCAAGTCAGTGACATTAAAATCAGGAAAGGTGCAAAACCCAAATCCACACGAATATACACATAGCAAAGAAATTATATAAATATATGACTTGAGATGTGAAGAGGTATTTAACAGAAGTAGTTAGGACATTTTTACACCACTATTTATAGGTACAATAGTTTTATACAACTGTTTAATAGAAAATAAATGCTTCCAACCATAGCAAATTTAATTCCCTGCTGTGCTTGGTATACATCAACATCACCTGGGGCAGAAATTAAATAGAATACAGATTTGGAGCCAGATTAGGACATATCACATGTGAACATTTCCCCCTTTTTCTGACCCCAAAGTCCAGGCAGGTTTAACAGCCAATAATAAATGACACTGCTCTGCTCTCACATCAAACAGTGACACCCTCCACCTCAATACCAAAATGTTTCAGGAAAAACAAGGGCTCAAAATGTGGAAGCTGATGTACAAGTCAGAATTTACCTTCTGGCCAGCACACCTTACATTGTTAGTGCCATTCCCAACACACAACTTGGCTCAATTCTGTAAACTTCATCTACTTGACGTAACCAAAACCTCCCTGAGTTCTGAGCGACCCAGGAGCTGTAACTCCCACTCCTCTCCAAAATGAAGAGCCTAGACATCGAGGCGGTATTCACCCTGGGCTATTTTATTTACAATATGTACAGTTCCTACAGAAAACGATTTCTCACAAAGGATATCAAACAGCAACCCCCCAGTGCGGCTCGGCGCTGCCGCCCGCCGCCAGCGCAGCGCCCGCGGCCGCGCGGTCCGAGCTCCGGAGGCCGGGTCGGGGACGCTGCTCGGGATTGCCGGCACGGGGAGGCTGGAGGAGCTCCGAGGGCAGCAGCTGAGGTAGATCCGGGATGCGGGAGGCACTCGCTCACTCGTCCTGCGGGGAGGCCACGGCCGGCCCCGGCGCGTCCTCGCCTGTCGCTGCGCCAGCCTGGGCGGGTGAGGGGGGCTGGGGCTGGCTGTCACTCTCTAGTCAGCAACTATCACTGGTGTGATCTGCTCAGATTTCACAGAATGCTTTGGACTCCTTTAGGATAAAAGGCACTATATGTAAATCTACAGGAACAACGCTCTATTTTCGTAGGGAGAATTCGGATGGGCCGTTAACAACATGTTGCTCCGATGCTGTGTACCGTAAAATTACATCCTTATTGCTTAACCCTTACATTACCATTACCTTAATTTAATGCATTCACTGTCTATTATAATAATAATAGACAGATAATTCAAAAATTTGAATAAAGAAATGGAAAACATGGCAATTTTGAAGACTATATTCTTGTAAATTTTTTAAAATTAACTAAACAAACTTACTGCACCTGAGAAACCCTCCTGTCCTCCTCTTCTCTTCATAGGTGTTTCCACATTTGAGTAACAAGTTATTTGTGCCCCAAAACATTTTTTTTCCTTTTCAGAAAATCCTTCAGTAATTGAAAACTGCATATGGAATGCCTCAAAGTTTGAACTTCACCAAACTAGTGTGGAAATAGCACAAATACTGAAGCACAAAATCCAGTCATCTAAAACCCAAAAGGCACCCAAAATCTACTGTTAGTGGCTTTTTCTTCTGAACTAGGAAGGACTGTGTTTCTTAAGATAGTCCCTAAAAGCTGCCACCATCCCATAAATGAATGTGAAAACTTAGTGACATTCAGATACAAGCTCAAATTTATATCAGTCTAAACAACAATAAATATAATTAGGGCTTACTGCTGCTGACCAGAGCCTCTGATTCACAGAAACAGTTTGGAAACAAATCCTGGCAATCACTGAAAGCCTGCAGAGACAATCCAAATACCAGTAAAAACACCTCTGGGATGGTGCCATTCTCAACAGCCTAACAGAAATGCAAAGGAAAGCTTTCTCCACTTAAGGCATGCCAGTTAAGCACTTCCCTCTATGGCTAACCTACACACTCAGACAACAAAACAAAAGTAAACAACTAGTTTGCCCTGACTGGAAATAAGAGACGGGTTAAAAGCACTGCAAGATACGAACTAAAAAGAGAATCAAACATACCTAGAACTTGCACCTTTTGTTTTGGTTATGAATGCAGGGAACACATTACAGAGGGAATCTATTATTCTATGAAGAGACCTTACCTTTAGAGACTCCAGATTTCACTTTACACCATTTATAATATTAGACTTGAGAATCTGGACCACAAAATTTTGTACAGGCAGGCAGAGTCCAGTCTACCACAAAGACTCTACTACAAGCTTTACAAACAAACTAGTAAAATAATTTTTCCATTTGTCTTTTTTGTACATGGCTCCTTTCCCGGAAAACCTTTTATTTGTTAAGCTCAAATTTGACTAGTTAAGACTTAAAAAAAACAAACCCCAAAAAAACTCCAAACCCCAAAACTATTAAACAAACCCCCACAAAGTTTCCCCAAAACAACCAATGATAATTATACAATTGTCAACACTTAAGGAAAAAGAAAGCCACACCTTTAGCAAAATTTCATGAATGAAAACGTTTCCCAAAACTCTACTTCCAAGGAGGAGAAATCTTCTTCAATGTCCATGTCATCACTCATCGAAAAAAATTTTATAGAAAATTTTATTCAACATACAACATTTTCCAGCAAAAAAAGGCAATATACAGGAAGAGGAGTTGTACACTGCGGCTACAGAAACAAAATAAAATACTGGAAAAGAATGTAAAATTAAGTGTGAATTGCTGATTCTATCTTTACTGCACTCAAAACTAGACACGCGGCTGGCATTAGCTTCAAAGAAAAGGAAGCAGTCTGGGGACTGAAATAAAACTACACACAATGAATATCAACATCAGTGAAATTCACTTGCAGACTCACCCAATAAAATTAACCTCCAAGTGTTAAATTGTACATGTTCATTCATTAAATATACAATTTCTTTTTTCATTTTTTTTCTTCTTTTTTCGTTTTTTTTTCCTCCTTTTTTATACAAAGTCAACAGCTTACTAAACACTAGTGAGCATGCCCTCTGTGCTAAAAGGCTAGTTCTTGTGTTTTCCCCACCTCTTCCCATGGTAACTAAATTAATGATGTTTATAAACCTTTTCACTTGCTTTTGCCAACTTTTGAGTGTCATTCTATTTGCCAGAAGATGGCATAATCAATCGCAACGGTATTTCTCAATGGTTGGAAATTTAATAAAAGAACCCAAATATCTCTTTTTAGGACTCGGGGCATCCACTTGGCAAAACGGGATGCAAAGTATTGACTAAATTAAATGAAAACTAGTTTATTAAAAAAGATTCTATGAAGCTGGAGGAGACAAAAATCCCGAATAAGTGCCAACAATGTACACAATGAGTAGAGATTGCTATTTATTGATGATGTGAGTTTTTCTTTTGCATTTACAAATGCACAAAAATGTCATTTAAAGTATAACTGAAGGAAATAAATCTGATGTGAGTCTAAACATAAGACTTACTAGCTGCAGTGATGGTGAACACCACACAGGAAGGGCAGCCAGTCAGCTTATGCCATCTATAAACGTACTACAGACAAATAATTTTGCCAATGTCAACTGTTCTACTAAACTCTTCCCTCATTATGCTGACAATTGCCTTGCATTACGTTTACCATAAAATAACTCTCATTGGCATCCAAGCTTTTATAAAAACACCTTCATTTTGCTCAAAAAGGGCAGTCAATAGATACAGAGAAGCCAAACTGAACAGCCTCAACAAAATAAAATTAACATCAGCAGCAAATCCTCTTGCTGAAGACTTCAGATATAGTGCACGTGTACCAAAGTTCTACAGTTGTTAAAAAGGTGCACACACACACTTATTTTTGTCCCTTGCCTTGACAATCTGGTTAAGTAAGTCAGTTATGGATTTTAATAGCTTTTTCAAGGTAGGTGTAGCGACTTCTCTTTGGGGCTTTATTGAAATGGTCAAGCCCTAGCCATGGCCTTGGATGAGACATATTGCCTAGAAAAGAAAAGAGAAAAAAATAATGAAGTTTTAAGATTAAATTGGAAAAATGTTTGCATTACACAAACTACTCCTTCGTGCCCTCCCCACAGCTTGCTGGGAATCCCGGGGAGGGCAGAGGAGTGCAGAGCAGCCCCTCAGCCAGCAGGGCAGGGCTTTCCTTCCAACAGCACATCCCACTGCTCCTTCTGCATCAGTACCAGGCTTTTCTCTTCTTCAGTCACCTACAGGACTTTACAGCAGTGAAGGGCGTGCTAAAGCAAAATAACCACTGTTAGAACTTACGGCCAGAGGTACATCAGAGTACCAGCTTTCACCAAAATGCTGAGGCTGTTTCACACGGGGAGGAATCTGCCATTGAAACATGACAACCAACAGTATTTGCCATCATCTCTGCTATTCCTATCACCTGGTTTAAGTGGGAATATCTGTTCAATTCACGTAAAATGCAAATAATGCTAGTTAAAAATAATGAAACTGACCCTCCTCTTTATTTTCTAAGGAAAAGCCCATGTCACTTAGATTGCAAAGAAAATATACAGATTTTTTTCATTTGTTCAACCCATTATTATTTATTCTACTGCTAGTTTTCATGAAAAACCACAGTCCACGTACTTCTTGCAAATGGGAGAAATTCTCTTTTAAGATGTTTTCAATGCAGAGCATCAAATGTTCTTTGAAGTGAAATAATGAAGGCAGAAGCTAAAGAGGCCCCCAGCAAGGGAAGCATATTCTACATTCAAAGCCATCAGCTGCAACCACTAAAGCATAAAACACGTGACTTTGTTGGTTGCCTGCATCTGCATTTTGTGATAAATTTTCTTCTATCAAAATTATTTTGGTTTTTTTTTTCTCTTTTTCAACATAATGGTCAATATCAAATTAAAAAAGAACTGCCAATCTCAGTGGTAGAATTTGAATGTTTCTGAAGAAGGAAATTAGGTCCTACATGGTTGGTGCCAGCACAGTCATGGCTATGGTCAGTGCAGTCTGGCAAAAGCAGAGGGACATTACTGACACCAGCTATGCCAATCAAACTGGACAATGTCACAGCTTCAGTTCCATCCATCCAGTGTGTGCTAAAATTCGGCATTTGTAGAAATTAATTCTATCAAAGCATGCTCTATCACAGGGGTGAACATGAACTCTCAAGTGAAAACCTTTTGCTCTCACATTCCCTACAATTGCTACAGACAGGTCAAGTTCTCCCTTTTTCACATTCTGACACATTCTGTGCCTTTGACCTGATCACCTGGTTAGTTTTTCAAGCTGTTTTGGCACCACTGGCTCTGCCTTGCTCATCAAGTCCAGCAGTTCATTCCAAACTATTGCCTTTCCCTCCCTGACCCAAGAAGGATGACTCCCAGAATAAAATCAGGACTCTGCCTGCTCTGACCACACAAGAGAGAGTTTATCTGTTTGTGGAGAATTGTGCCCCTCCACAAGCAGGGCACACAGAGCTCCTGCAGTGACACACTGCTAGGCTCTGGGGTGATTTGTGCAGCTGCAGGCACTCACAGCTCTGGCAAGTCATGAGCCTGTACTACCTACACAACAAAAGGATTGTTTGCTAGGCTGCTGCCAGTGCACAGTAATAACACAGGTCTAACTCTGCAGGTTTTGAAATAAATGGACAGTTACAGGATTACTTTACAGCTGTTACATCAATCCAGAGCACAGCTGGGAAAAACCGGAGAAATCTCAACCCTAGCACAACCTACCAATAAATACCAGAATTCCTAACTGTCAGAAAAATAGAAAAGCACAGTCAGTGCAACTCACAGAAAGGAACACTGAGCTAAGCTTGGAGAAGAAGCCTCAATGAATTCAAAGGTTTCAATGCATCCTTGACTGTGGATCCAAAGGGGCCATTCCCAAACAGAACTCTCCAAAGAGGAAAAGGAGAGATCTGAATTTAGAAGCACTGGTGCAGGGTGCCCAGAGGAGCTGCAGCTCCCCTTCCCTGGAAGTGTCCCAGGCAAGGTTTGGTGGGGCCCTGAGTGACCAGTCTGGTGTGTGGCATCCATGGCAGCAGGGTGGAATGGAACAGTCTTTAAGGCACCTCCCAGCCCAAAGCATTCTATGACTATGAAAACATTCCTGTGGTGGAACTCCTGAAGGATTAACCTGGTTTCTCCCATGTGTAAATGTCTAAGAACACAGATTTAAATGGCAGTCAAGTAAACAAGATCCAGAGACAAATTTGGAATGGAGCTGCACTTGTACCTTGGTGAATCATCTCTTAGGGGGAAAAAAAAACCAAAACAAAAAATTAAATAGCATCTAATTGACATACTTAATGTTCTTGTTAGAATCTTCAGATTCATTGAGGATATCAAGAATTAACAAGAATTAACCTTTCATGAGAACCAAACATGCAAGAGGGTAGATGGACAATAAACACAAGGTGCAAAGTGTGTTATACTGATACTGGACCTGTTTGGTCATTCACGTGCAAGCTTTTAACTCAAAAGGAAACAGATGATTTATCTATATGCCTATAAAATACATATTCTTGGACTAACACATTCATGTAACACTACTCAGAGTGCACACAGGTGTATAAAAATACTTGCTTAGTCACTACATCTAATATACGTCATGTAAAAAGAACAAACCCTTTCTGCATCCTGAGTTAAGGATGAACATATAACAACTGGCAGAGCAACTTCAGCAGGCCAAAAGAAAAGTGAGGTTGTCTAACAACTTACCAGGTTGGGACTCAAAATCTTTCAAGTTCACTTCATACTCATCTTCGTTGAGATACTGGTGTCGGCCCATCATTACAATGGCAAATTTAAACTATGCAAAGAAAAAAACCACAAAACCAAGTGGTAGGATACCATATTGAAATAAAGCCTTCAAGCTGAGTTCACAGTCTAACTTGCAGCTGGTTATAAATAGTATTCTTCAGGGGTTGAAAAAGGCCAATCCCAGTTAGAACCCTTATCAACCACCTGGACAACGGGACAAAATAAATGCTCGGAAATCATGAACACATATCCTGGAATACTGTGTCCAGGTTCAAGCCTCCCAGGAAAAAAGACAGGGCAACAAACTTCAGCAAGTGCAGCAACAGTCCAGTGAGACTGTGAGAGGACTGAGGGGGAACCTGGCATTCAGGAACCTCTGGGAAATGGGTTCTGTTTTGCCCAGAGAAGAAAAGGCTGATGGTATCTATGGTGCCATCCTTCACCTGAAGCAGGCTCTTCTCAAAAAACTGCACAGAGGTGACCTCCACAAGTTGCAAAATGAAACATTCTGATTATGTGCAAGGAGAGCAAAGCCTTCCCAATGATAGTGGAAATGCTCTAAAACAGTGTTCAGAACAGGGCAGAATTCCCACCCTTGGGAGTTTACAAATTGCAACTAAAAAGCCCTGCACAACCTGACTGAGTCACATTCTGCTCCAAGCAGGAATGTGATGTGGGGGTGGCTTCTAAAGGTCCCACACCCACTACACTTTTCTGGTTTAATTTAATGTTTTGCAGAATATCTCTCTTGATGCAGTACAGAAATACTGATCCTACCCATCCTAACTAATTAGTCCTAGAAAATACATAATTTTAGTCAAGCAGCTGTTCTATCACACAAAATCTACACTTATCCCAAGTCTGTGGTGTTCCAACCTACTACAGTAAACTCATTTAGGGTTTACAGTCAGCAATAAAAACGCTCCCAACTTGAAATTACCTTTTCAAATTCTTTTTCTTGTATGTCTAGCATTGTCTGAATCCGCTTCATAACCTCTCTGAAGTGTTCACCCTAATAATTACAACAAGATTTTTAATGTCAAAAAAATTTAGGAATAAAAAGGGAAGCTGTTAGTATTTTCTGCTTTAAGCTTCACTGAAAAACATTGCCTCAATCTCTCTGTTATTTACAAAATTACACAATTGTCAACATCATTCTCTACAATATGGAACAACAGCAGGCAACTTGCTCCAAATTCAAGAACTTTAAGTCTTATTGATTCATCATTATGCAAACTGCCCCATAAATTGGCCAGGCACTGCCACTCCTACGCAAGTCAGGTTAAAGTTAAGAACAAAGTTAGAAAATCAGCAGCAAAAGAGGAATTCGTAAAAAAATCCTGTATTTTTGCTAAGCATATTACTACTTTTTGTAGTATATTTCTGCTCTCTCTCTATACACACTGCCCAAAAAAGTGACAGGTACCATCAACTTAAAGATGAAGAATACATATTAACTGTCATAACAAGGAAATGCAGAACAAATGGTTTCCACCAAAAATCACAACACAGGTGATTTTGATTAAAGAAAAGGATATTAACAAAATTATAATTTTAGAGTTTTAGAGGTAGAGAGATATATACATATTTCTCATTTTCAAATTTTTAACATAAGTAATTTTCATACAAAGTAACATACCATGTTACATACAGAAAAAGTTTAGAAGCAAATGGCTAACTGCTCCCAGAAATACATATTGATACTAAGAGAATCAGGGTGGCATTCAGCTGGAGCAGCACCACAGAAAAACCTGAGAATTTAAATTGAGCTTTCAAAATTAGCTTTTGCTCTTCTACCAACTTTCAGCCCTAGAAGATAAAGCACATCCAATTACAGAAGGGATGAAATGCAAAGTCATCTCAGAAAGTGATGGAGAAAGCAACCCCAATTTCCAGAATCATGTCTCAGGGAGAAGCACCATGGCAGGGCCACTTTTGCCAACAACTCTGCACTGCAGTTACTCAGCGCTGCTGGAAATAGGGTTCTGGTTTGTTGGGGCAGGGGATGACAGCTGCTGCCAAAGCCCAGCTTTCTAGGTATGGCACAGGCTCACTGAAACACTGAACAACCTGGATATGCAAAAGGAACTGAGCTGGGAAATGATTTAACCAGAAAAAGGCACAGATGGGGCAGAACCTTTGATACAAGTGTGTTTTCCTACAAACTTCGTACACAAATGCATTTCTTCGACAGTAGTTAAAGAAAACATCATCAGTACAATCCCACAGGGAGAAAAAGGGAAGCACACTGTACCTGGTGTATCCTCAGCAAGAATGGAATTCCAAATGTCCCGAAAACCTCTTTGTGGAAATGTGCCACTGTGATTAGCATCTCATTTTCTTTATCTATATCTACCTGGTCCAGAGGAATTTCCTAGATCCAGACAGATAATTGTGACTCTAATTAGCTAAACTTCCACAAAAAGAAACTAAAGTTTTGAAGTTATTTTTCCAGTCATTAAGAAACTAAAAGCATTATTGATGTATTGTTACTGGTTTAGAACAATTCTATTCACAGACAATTAAAAGAGTCATGTTGTTTGACAGAGTCTTTTACCAGAGTCCCTCATCCCTGGCATGACAGCACTTCAGCTTCCCCTACTCAGGAAATATTCTCCTGGCTTCCCTGAATGGCTTTTTTGACAAGAAATCCTTTATCAGTGCAGAACTAGCTGACAGTAACACAGGCCTCTTGTCAGCTCCTCATTACAGTTTACTCTGTATTTTTTTTAAATTTCTGATATTTAAGGCAAGTTAGCAGATCTAAATGAGATGTTTAGAAAAAAAAAAATAAATCACATGTTGAGTATCAAATTTGCCTCAAGACCTCAACTGTAAGACAAAAAGAAACAAAACCTTCTAGACTATTTGAGTACAAAATTGGGTTCTAAGCATAAACATTTCTATCATGAAATCTCAAACAAACCTTGGAATTACTGCCAAGACATTAAATGTCCTATGGACAGGCTCTTTCAAAGTCTTCATGTGTTGTTATAAAACCATATGTAAGAATGAAAGAATGAAACCATTATAGGGAAGCAGGTGGAACAAAGGACAATCTTAAAAGCATTATCTTTAAAAATACGTGTAATATTATCATGTAATCTAAATACAAACATCACTGTATTTGAAGATCAGCACGCAGGAAAAGAAAATTACCACTTGAAAGACTGTCCTCTCTCAAAGTCAGATTTTAAAGCTTCTCTAAAACAAGCACAACTTACCTCTATTCGAAACGTTCGACTTGTTGCAGGTGACAAACACTCTAACAGCTCATCCTCCTGATGGACACCGATTATTTTGTAACTTACAATTTCTAGCAGCCTTAAAGACAAACAGGAAAAGCATTTTTGAGAAGTGAATTAAAAAAAAAAAAACAATGCAACACTTCTTTCTCACACCTTGAGAGAGATTAGTGTAGAATGTGAGCTGATGCTGCTATTGTATTTATAAAATTTTTAATTAAATCTTTATTATTTAAATAATTTCTGGTAAAAAGCCAGGATGTGCCATTACAAAATACATGTTTTCTAGTGGAGATATTTTATATATCCTCATTAGCTGACCTCACTTTTAACCCCTGTAACTCCTAAGAAGTGAAATGCCTGGCTTTTAAACAATTAATAACTAATAAATGCAATTGATGAAACTCAAGGATGTAAGGTTATTAGATACAAAATAAATAAGTAACTGTGTAAATTTTATATTTAAGAAGAATCCTTAACAGCAGCAATCTGGAAGCTTTTAACACAATACTACATTTTATCTGTTAATAATGGTTTCTTACAGTATTTTAAATTCTACAGATATTTTGCTGCATGAAATTTCTACGATCACATAGAAGAAATAGTCTTCAAGCTTTACCTTAATTTCCCTGAACCTTTTTCAGAGAGTTCTACAACTTTTTTACATTCTTCTAACAGGTCCCGCACACACCCATGCTTATCTGGATATACTGTTATTTCCTGTGAAATTTGAACATAAAAATCATTAGAAAATGTGAAAATACAAACAACCACATTAAAGCACAGAACACACTGGATTGTTCCCTTTAACCACTCATCTTGAAAAGATAACTTAAGTCAACACCTGTGTCATCCTCAAAATTTTTGTTAACAGATTTGAATGTTTCTTTACATTTTTGTGCTCTTTGGGGTTTTCCTGCTGTTGTTTTGTTACTTGTTTTTTTTTTATGTCATATACAACTCGGTCCTAATTCTGTGTTACTCAGAGGTAGAATGTGTGACCCATACCCACAGGCATGCAGCTCTGACACAGAAATGACAGCAAGTGTGTAATAGCTTCACTCACCTCTTCCCTAAACTGGCTATTTAGCCATATGCATTTAAAACTTCTTCTGTTTTCAAAATCAGTTATCTTCATTTTGAGCTAAAGAAAGAGAAGAAAAACACTTTAGGCATACTTTGAAAAGGGCAGAATTATTTTTTATAACTCACCCCAATAAAAAGAAAGGACTCTTACCTGTTGATAGTAGAGTTTTTTCGGTTGCCTAGGCTTGAAGAACTGCAGAAGATCTCTTAAAGTACCTTCATAATTATGTCTAAGAGGATTACCAGGGCCATCCCTATAACTACAAAAGGAAAGATAACATGTTCTTAAAATCCACCTCTCCAAAATCCATCACTGCTCAGTAAATAGAAGCACCAAGAACATTTTTATTACTGGCTTCCAGTTTCACGTAATTGCTAACACAGCCTAAGCAGCACAACACACAGTTCAGTGATTTTGAAACACAGCTGGGCTGTGGGAACAGAAAACCATTCAGGCTGTGTGTTAACTCTCCTGGATGTTTACAAGCTCACCCTGCAGGCTGGCAGACCTACATTCCTCTGAAATTACTGGCATAGCAGCACATGCTTTAGATTGTGAAAGGTTCATATGTGGAGCTGTATGACACAGCAAATTCCACAGTGACCACAGCACTGGGAACTACAAAGAGCTACTCAAACTCTCACTGATGATGAAGGGAGATAGCCTCATGTAACTAAAGAGCATCTACACTTCCATGAGTACAGAAAGCTGTAAGTTTTGTGTGTGCATTACTCCTGAGCGCATACACAGAGCTATAATACACTACTTTCTGCTATAGTTTTATACAGATACAGATCTCATTTTACACAAATGTGTAAAACCACCACTTTAACCAGAAATATCCCTCTGAGCACCTGTAAACTTCTTAGATCGTCATCATCTTCATAAAACCTCATTTGCATACTTTGAGGGAGAGGGGGGAATTCAGTGAAGTAACTCCTGCATTTAAACTTGTAAAATCAGCAAAAACACTTTTATGTGTGCTTGTTTCTGCTCTCCTCCATTCTAGAAATCTGCACTCACTGAAACAGCACTTGCATTAGCTTAGCACTTCATCCCACAGCATCAGGTTTTGAAGTAATTAATGATTTTTAAAATGACATTTACCAGAATACTTCTAAAACATGCAATTCTTTGAGGCTCTAGAGACAGACATTGCAATACTTCAACTGTCAAAGCAGCCTGCTGTGCTTGCCAGAAAGGTAACATCTTACTGGTAGAGAATTAGTTAACGACCTGGAAAAGGCCAATTTTTGAGGAACAGCTTAGACACAGAATACTGAGGAATTCATCTTACCCTTGGGACTTGAAAAACTGTAATAGCATTGGATCCGTGTTAAGTCTCTGAGCGACTGTCTTTGCAACCTGAAAATACATTTTTGGTAAGTTCTGAATTGTTTCACAGTTATGACATTGCCCTACAATCATACAGTCATACATTCCATGACAGGAACATTATGCTACTGGAATTCTGAGAGAACCAACTATGCCTACCTCCCCAAGGCTAAATAAACTAGTATTGTTAGCTTCTGAACAGTTGACACAGAATAAGATAGTCTAAGAAGAAGGAAAAAAAAAAAAGGAAAGAGGAAACTGTTTTATTACAGTGAGTTACTGTTGCCAAAAGGCCACTAAATCCACAACAATTGCTCTATTCTTATTTTGTTTGTTCTTGTTGTTTGGTTGCTTTTTGTTACCGTTTTGTTTGTTTGGGTTTTTTTTCAATTATACCATTAGGGAAATAAGTAAGTCTTGCTCTGAAGATTCCCACTCCTTTAATTCACTGCAAGTAAGTTAGCTTGCTGAGTAATAACACCACATTATTCCCATGAGTACACTTCACATCACTGCCTCACAAAAGGCAGGGGCATTCTGGTTTTGCCTTACCAAAAAACTTCAACTCGTACAAACCTTACACTTCAAGTGAAAAAAAAGTAAGAGAGCAGTTGGCCTAAAAACAGATAAGGAAAACAGCATAGCAAAACTCATTCCTGACTTTCACTGTCTATGCAGATGCTCAAAGTTTCTGCCTTTAGGGACAGAAAATAAACCTATCTGGTTTAAGAGATTGTTTTTGACACTGACAAAAGCAACTGCAGGAGAACTGCAGGGAGTGAAATCTACTCAGGCTCTTAATAGATCAGACCAACTTATTTCAGTTTTTTTCTTAAGTTTCCATGTCCATTTTTCCACATCTAAATATCCCACCATGATTGATCTGTTAGTGTCACTAAGCATTAAACTTCATTGTGTGAAGAAAGCAATACAGCTTGGTGTGCAAAATAAATATTGTTGTTGATATTACAGGCACAAAAAGATTCCCAAGGTATTAACCTTTAATGGCCAAATAAGCTGAGCAACTTTTACACATCACTTTGAAAGCAAGTGCATAATTTCATGAGACTATCATTTGCCTGACATAGCAGAACGGTCTATCAAGAAAAAACTCAATTATCAAATAACTCATTAATAAAACTGGGGGGTTTATAGTATTTTCTTCTCACAAGCTTTAGTGGCTTCCTTAAATTTTTCATTTAAAATGAAACGTACACAATGCAAAAAATGTACACGGACAGTTTTAGAACTTTTCTAAAAGTATGTATAATGCATTTGTGAACTAGTGCAAAAGTTACTTCCCAAACAAGGAAACAAAAGCAAACAGGACACATGCCTGAAAGTAATTCATCCTATTGGATAAAGTAACAACAAAGCCTGGGTCGTTGGGGATGGTTTTATCACAGAAAATGACATCCACACGGTGATAGAGGTCTCGGAAGTATTCCTTAGCTGTTGGGAGCTCACTGTTATCATTTTCTGGGTCATCCCTACAAGAGCAAACAAATAATGATACCATTACACATCACATTGTTACACACACAGGCAGCTGAGGCTTTTAAATACACGTTCTACAGTAGGTCAGCAACAGTGGAGAGATACAGAGATGAAGTTTGGAAACCTTTTGCAAGAGCCACCACTGGTACACGTTAGGACTGGAGCAGCCAGCAGGGACCCAGAGCCCAGCATGTCTGTGCGGTGCAGGGCCCGGCACCCTCGCCTGCTGTGCTGCTCCCCTGGCAGCCTGGCCCTACTCTTGCTTCCTGTGGGTTCACAGCACCACTGCAGCAGGAGCTGTCCCTCCCTCCCACCCTGGCACATCCCTGTGTGTCTGTACTAATGCTGCACAGCTTTCCATGAACCCCTGTATCAATCACTTTGACATTCTGTGGCACAGAGAGGCAGAACAGTGGGCAGAGGGGCTGGTTTGGGTCACTCCTGACTGGTACCCCAACTTCTCTGCAGAGAAATAGCACCAGGGTACAAGCTGTGCACTTACCCAGGAGTCAGCAGCCAGCCAAGGGTGCATAACACCAACTGGGTCAACTGGGAATGCGAGTTCCAAGGCATGACATGAGAAATACATTCATCTCACATAATCTGGGGTAAGAGTGCTGAAGATAGACTAGCTGGCTTCCACCCACTGTCAGCCCATGGAGAGAAACAGAGCAACACAGTTGGGTGTGACCATCAGGAGTGAGAGCATAGAAATGCTGATTTATAGCCCTGCCAAGCTTATGAAAGATCTCTTTATTGGATACAAGATGCAGGAGCTCCCCTTTTGCCTTGGAGAAATCTCCAGCTGAAGCACCAGTACACGCGCTCAGGCAAACTAGGAGCATCTCATCCCTGCAGACCAGTAAGGACCTGACCGTGAGCACAAGGGAGAGGCAAAAAGGGAAAGCAGTTTAGTGTAGTTCTGGGCTGAAAGAGCTCCAAGAGCCTTGTCCAGTGGCCTTGGTATTGAGCCCAAGGTCTGAAATGCTGGAAGGCTCCTCAGTGCCTGTGTTACAGTGGCTCCAGTACACAGCTGCACAAATCAGATGCATTGCTGAACACACTCTGGTAATATTATGAGCTATTTTAGGTTACTGGTTTTCTAAACTAGGAGGACACCTTTTCTTTAAGTAACATGGCATGTGATACTTAAAATACCACTGATATTCCCCCTCTGAATAAGCAAATGAGAACTGCAGAGAACACGTCTACTACTGGAAGGTAATACTTTGCTTTTGATAAAAAAGCTTAAAGGAAGTTCAGCTTCCAAAGTGAACCAGGTGATTGTAATAAAGTGCCCCCTTAAGATACCTACTTTTGAAACACTATGATGTCACCATCCATGAGTTCATCAAGAGCTTTATCAAGAGATACATCATAGTCTTGAATCCTTTCTGTTAAATTGGGTTTAACTTCCTGCAAAAAAGAACAAAAATTATTGATCGTAGAATAAAAGACAAAAATAAAGGTCACAAATAAAGGTCACAATAGTGAAGAAATCATCAGATAAGGTAACCTGTACATTCCTTCAACTGAAGCAAATGGATAGATGTGTATCTGTAGAAATCCAGTGCATGTATTTTTAAATATCTATATGCATATTATATATTTATACTTGCAGGCTGACCTCTGGGCTGACCCAAGGATAAATGCACCTGTGTAAACAAATTGGAATGATGCTGTAACCCTGACCTGCCCAGAGCAAGGAATAGAGCTTTGCTCTTTAGGACATCAGTGTGTATGCTGCCCTAGAACCACCAGAGAGAGCAGCATGACTGCTACCAGAAAGTGCAATAAAAACCCAATTCCTTGTTCTTACTCTAGCCAGGACTTTGCCTTGGCAAGATCTGCATCATCAGCACTCAATAAATGTAGCAGTTACGAAGATTCACTGCTTGAGTATTGGGCAGAAACAGCACAGCAGTCTAAGAAGTTTGTTTGCTGGCTTTGGCTTGGGGAAGGAAGGAGAATATGCAATATTTTCTCAAACTCACTAAGGTGGGCACTGAAAACACAATGGCCAATAATGTCAGCAGCATCAGCTCCCCTAACTCAGCAACACAGGTTTAGCACAACGCTGCTCATATAGGACCTCATGGAGATTTGGTTTTTTTTGGTTTTAAGGCTTTATACTTTTATCTGTTTAATATAAAATCTGTTATGAAGTTAACTCTCTGCTGCTATTCTTTTGCAGCACTGTAGACTTACAAGTTGCAGATTACAGTGCTGATAATTTATAAATTACCATCGTTATGAGCAACTTTTTAAAATGAATACATTTTTCTTTTTTACAGCCTGCAAAGGACAAAAAAGTTACAAGAAGTCTATCAATCCAAACCTCATAGAGGATAAGGTTAGTTTCTTGTGGAAATCCTGCTCTCTCACACATAACTGGAAGCAAGTCACCTGTTGAAGAAAAAAAACAAAAAAAACCAATGTGAAATGTGTTGCACTAATTGCTAGTGAGACCAACCATGGAAAGGAGGGAATCCTTTTCTTTACCCTGGGTAGATGGCTATACAATGCCTAAGAAAGAGAGCCTTCCACATTAAAGTTTCCTTAGCTGACATTCAACTAGACACGCATTTTATGGCTTCTTTCCAGTTCATTTGAACAACAAAAATACACGCAAGTTCACTGAAAATCCAAGAGATGAAATAACACCGCTCCTTCCCCAGAGAATAGGTTTAGTATCTTAAAAAAAAAAATAATGACAGCTAAAATACAAAATTAAAAAACATGTATAAGTTAACAAAATGCGACATTCAAAATGAAAAACTGAAATATTTTTAAACAGTGGGTATTTGCTGAATTCCTTAAATGGAGCCATATGAAAATCAAGGCTCCCAGCTGCTCAGGCTGCCATAGTGAAAGGTTGTAGAAGGGTTATTTGAAAAGCTATTGGGAGGGAAGTATCAAATCCCAAAGCTTTACAACAGGTCTGAAACAGCTGTAACACCTGGTGAGTTCAGCAACAATGAACTGACCACCTGTGGGGTTTTGAGGCTCAGACCTGCAGAAAATGTCACTGACACCACATGGGGAAGAAAACTCTCAGGTGCTGGGTGAAATAAGAATTTGCTTCTGTGGTGTACCTTTGGTTTCAGTGATGGAATTATTATTAAAGGAAAAGTATGTGCAAACGTCTTTAAAAACTTCCGTGATTACAAGGAAATTGAAATTCAGAACTCACGTATTTTACAGGATATAGGGGTGTAGATATGTCCACAATAATTCAAACTCCGAGTCTTCGGATCATACATCTTCAGAAACAACATTACATCATCTACAAATTAAAAAAACAAGATTTAGTTTTAAAAGCTTTGGGAGGGGGAAGGATATCACCTAGATATTTTAATTTCCACAGCAACAAATATGTCTGATTTATTAATTCGGTGCCCTTAAAATATAGAGATAAATTTATTCAGTGAGTCTAAAAACATGCAAAGCATGTCTTCCACTTCAAGAGAAATGAAGGAAAAACTGCATGAGAAAACCTAATTTCAGTACTGTAGCAGTTTGATGGGTGCATCAACAACATAGTTGAAAAAAAGAGAGCACAGTTTAATTGGAGATATACCCAAAATGAAAGTATTTTGCATTTTAGAAATATTTAGCCCATATACTTACGATCTTTATCAAATTTGGGTAACGTTGCTCCAGTAGCAGCCATCTCTGGATCTACTGTTTCCAAAAATATTGTCCATGGATTCTCATTGTCACTGAGCTCAATCATCTATGTAGAAAGATGTGCGAGAAGAAAAAAAAAAGTCTCTGAGGAACACAATATAACCTGGTATCTGCATTTTAATCAGGTACAAGAACTTTATGACATTCTTAAAAGTGGGAGAGGGTTTTTTTAAGTTATGTTAAAGGAAGTTTATGAAATTTATTAAGACAAACAAATATAGACACAAAACTACCAAAAACTTTGATGAAGCAGTAACAGTAAGTTCTTCTTAAAATGAACTCACTTCTGTATCTTTTACAAGTTTACCTACAGCAAGGACATCACTTCATTTTAGAATAAAAGGACAGTGAAAGCAATCTCTGTTTTCTGTGGTATTTAGAAACGTTTTACATTTTAATCAACAGAATTCCTTAGATCTAGAGGGTTTGCCCCTTTTGTCAAAGGGACATTTCTCTTTTAATCTAACATAAGAAATCATGATCACACCCTTTTTTCCACAGCAGAAAAATCATGCACCAACCATACTCCTGCTTCCTATCCAAATGAATCTACTAAACACAAAGTCTTCCCAAGTATCAAACTTCACCAGATACAATGAAATTAATTTTAAATTAAAAGCCTGAAAAATCTTATGTCTCAAAGTTAAACATTCTTAAAGAGAACTAAAAATCATGGGAGATGTACAGAAGCAATATCATCTCTCAGTGACTACTTACCGTTTTATTGCCATCTGCTTCATTATCTAACATTGCAGGTCTTTTTGTTCCATTACTTCTAGCTTGCATTGGCCATAGTCTGATTTGATCCTGGGGAAATCCCTAAAATAAATAAAAATTGTGATAGGAAACTAAATCAAAACAAGGGAAAAAACAGGCTAAGATGCTTTTATTAAACTCAGCCAGATCTTCTGTGTTAAAAGGTCTAAATTATGATTGCTATCAATACGTAGAGAAGGTAAGGGCTACAAAACAACTGTCATGGAACAAAATAAATACATGCAGGTATTCAGCTACAGAAAACTCACCATTGTTTGAGAGAGGTTTTGAACAAATTCTGTAAGTGTGGAGTTTTTTAATACTTTGAAAACAGTGTATTTCACCTTTTCTTCATCATACATATCATTGCCTTGGTGACCACAGAACTGATCCTCTGCCACTATCTGAAAAATGACATTTAAAGGTTACTATTCAGATTGGCCCAGCTGCACCATGCAATATCTTCTCAGGATGCTTTACTGTGCAACCTCACTGACTTCTGGAACAGTGCTAACACTACTCATACTCTCAGGGTACAAATTTGCAAGAACACAGATTATAATGAAATTAAAAAATCATGACTGATAATCTCATCAGTGCAAGGAATTAAATACATTCATTCTTACAAATCCCAAGTAATTAAAAACCAGTTGTGCTTAGATCCCAAGTCTTGGAATGTGCTTTAACAATCTTGGTGCTTGGAGAAAATAAAAAGGCTACATAATTCTGTGACAGGTGCAATGCAAGGAGGCCACTGAACCCTTTCCCTGTATTTCCCACAGCTCCCCTGAACTCTTTGTTAACAGAAGCACAAACAGTGCAATGCTGTCAGTGTCCCACTGCAAACTCAGTGCAAATGCAGTGCAGAACAAGCTGGACTTCACCAGCATCTCTGCTTATCAACACCAGAGAGAACAGGCAAGGAAACATGGAGGTACAAGGAAAATGGGTTCTATTTCCCTGAGCCAGATGGGCTCTGGAAAGAGTCATAAACAGGGTTCCTTAAGGCAATTCATAACAATCTAGTCCATTTGGCTTTTCCAAAAAGATAATTGCAAATATAAGCATTCTCCCTTCTGCATCTACTTGATGAGTTCAGTTTGGCAATAGTCCAGACCTGCAGCCTATGGCTAGATACATTCTAATTTTAGAAAATAATTCCTGAAGGAGATAAAAGTGCAGTGGCAGGGCAGTCATTTGAAATAACCTGGTCCTTTTCTCTTCCACCTGAACTTACTATTTTTACTCACAAGCACAACAAATTCTAAAGAAAACAGAAATGTTTGTAAAATAGAGTACTGTGTGTTTTATTAAAATTTGTTGCATATGTAAATATACTTAGAAGCACTAAAAGAATAATTTCTCTTCAAATACTACTTCAGAACAAAAAAAAAAATCAAGGTTTGCCTCCAGGGTGGTTCAATATTCTAAATTTTCATAGTAAAGTAGGTGTAACTTAATCTGTTTCAGAAGCTGACCTGCACTTGCATATAGAGGTGAGCTTCCTGCCTCTCCTTCCTCTTCTGAGCTTCTATCCTTTTCTCTTCTTGTAGCCTTTCTACAAGTTGTTGAGGAATATCATGGTCGGTGACAGGTTGCAAAACTTCACCTATAAAGCAGATTTTATGAT
The DNA here is from genome assembly GCA_013400315.1 of Bombycilla garrulus. Classification (NCBI taxonomy): domain Eukaryota; kingdom Metazoa; phylum Chordata; class Aves; order Passeriformes; family Bombycillidae; genus Bombycilla; species Bombycilla garrulus. The sequence goes on along the minus strand of VXBU01003353.1, from coordinate 453,503 downwards.
ATTATTTCAAGATTTACATCAAACAGGTTCCTCTTCATACACGCTTGACTTCCCTCTGATTTGAAGTCAAAACCAGCTTTCTTTATCTTTCACTTAAAAACATGGTTTGATATCATCATACTTTGGCAAAAGAAGCACTTCTATGACAAGCCAAAACACACTACTTCCATGAAATATGTATCAGAGACTTTCGAATGAAATATTCAGTTCCAAATTAAAAAAATATTTGCCACTACTCCATATTTTATGCACATATGTATCTATATGTTTACAATCAATTTGTCTTAATTCCATTACTGAAGTCAGTTCACTAAGTCTTCCATCCTATAAACCAGCCAAGGTTGAAGCACTTCGCAGGTGCCTTACTGAGCTCAAAGACGACCCAGAGCAGCGTGTACTCTCCAAAAGGGAGAAAACGGCTGCTTGATCCCATGGGATCTCCACATTCCATCTGTAAATAACGCAGCCCTCTCGTGTAGGAGCACTGCCAACAACTGAGAGGTACAAGAGCCCTGCCTCCCTGGCTGAGAGCCCCCTGTGAGCACAGGGAGGACACGTACTGAGCTTGGACTCCCTGATGTACACCAGCATGTAGGCGTTGGTGCAGTGCCGCACGGACAGGTCGTCGTCGTGCCCCCCGTAGTTGTGCTCGATCGCCTCCTCCTTCGTGCACCTCGACACAACATCGTCGTCGAATTTACACCACTAGGGAGGAAGTTTTATAGGTGATTCCACACGTAAAAACATGCTCCTGAATGACAAATTCATCCTATTTCTGGCATGTCTTTCAGTTCTTTGAAGTAACTAAAATTACCTTCAAGCAGCATGACTTTTAAAAGGAAATCTAGTTCAGTAAAATTTTTGCTACCTGCTACTTGTGCTCGGCATAAGGAAGCTCATAAATACCAAACTTTTAACTGAACATTTTACAAGGAGTGCCAAAAGCACAATAATTATTCCAAGAAGCTTTTCTTAAGACTGTTATTCAGATGTCTAATATTTCTCTATGAAACATAAAACTGACTTCATCTGTTATAAAAAGCAGTGATGCACAGGATATCTAGTAATTCTTTGTACATTTAGAGCAATAGATATCAAAGTTTAAATTAAAACAATAAAGCCAATTAAGAATAAATTACAAATAGTGACAAATTCACAGTGAAATCTGACTCCTACTCTTACTGTGAACAATCATGTACCCACAAAACCAGTCACCTCAAGGGAAGAGGCACCTGACCTATAAATGTCTGATCTAATCAAGTCACCTAAACCTGGAACAGTAGGACACACACAAACATGCTGAACTTCTGAGTCACAGAAACACTGGAAATGCTTGTATTTGCTTCAGCAAAATCAGCCTCAAAAAAATGCTGGATAAAATCTGATTGCAGAAGAACTTCAATGCATATACACACAAATGAAGGGATTTCCCCAAATGAAAAGTCTTTTGTTAAAAGCCAAGTGTGAATGCACTCTTCTTTTAGGGGACAAAAATTCTGAAGATTTGCCCATTATAAAAACGGCAAGTAAGCATTTACAACACACAAATACTTTTAAGGTGCTTTTCAATACTCACTTTGCCATCGCCCTTTGGATTTAAGTAAACAACGTAGTGTCCACCATGGTTATCTCCACTGTGTACTAGAACTGCATGGAGAATGTAATTTGCAGGATCTTTAGGATCTGTTTTTTGCAAAAATTCATCTAGTGGCAACTGTTCAGGAAATTCAAACCTAGTTTTGAAAAGAATGAAGACAATTGTATTTGTAGTTAAGACAGACACACATTATTATGGCACTATTATGAAGCATTATGTGTACTCCTAAAGCAAAGTATAAAAATTGAACATGCTACTGTCACAATGCCATTTCTATCCAGGACATGCTGCATACAGTGGCAGAATTTATACTGTTTAAGTACGGAACAAAAATAAACTTTTCAAACAGCTCAGGATAGTATGCCCTCAGTAACAAGGGCAAGAGCACTTCAACTGAATTAGGGCTGGTTTGGATTTACTGTGCCAAGCCAAAAGCTTTAAAATCTGTTATTTTCTAGCAGACAAATGCAGCTTTCCTAGCACAGGTACCACTGGACTAGAACATTACTCTGAAATATCTCACCTCGGTGAGAATGAGATAATTGCAATACACATTTAGTTTACAACGAACATGTATCTCCTCGACAAATTATCAGCCTCTACTTACTGTGAGTGGGCAAATGGCTGTCCCTCCATCCATGGAAACAGATGGAGGGCAAGCAGGTAACTCGTTAGTCATCCTGCTTACTCTGGTGGCAGCCTAGCCACACACTGCACATGCTACACAAGCCATGAAAAGATGCTGTCACCTCTTCATGGTCAAAACAATCACTAAAATTCACCAAGCATTCAGTTTGTCACTCTGAACTTCAACACTGAACCAGTGCACCTTTATGGGATGTCCACTGTGTGTGACTGCACATGCTTGCCTCTCAGAGTTTAGTCAAAACCAGGATTTTGGGAAGCTATTTTTTGGTAAAATACATTCACAGGTCTACATTCTACAAAAAAAACCCCAACCCACACATTAAACCAACCAACCCACTTACCTATCATTTATTTTGATGTTTTGGTCAGTCTGTGGATCATACATAAATCTCATGAGCTGTAGGTGTAATACTGGTGGTAATGTTAGGAACTTCACACCTTTCTCTGCCTCCTAGACATTTTAAAGGAAATAGAGGGTTGAAATTGCAGGATTTTTAGCAACTCAGAATACTTGTTTATTGCAGACACTCTTCATATGGACTTTTATAGACTTGACAACACAATGTGCACCAGAATGGTTCAAAACCGGGGTGAAATCTGAGTAACCTAATGCTGCACCAATCTCCCATGAGCTACTCCAGTAATGCAAGAACTCGGTTAAATTAAATTTAGGCCACTCATACAAGCATATATGGATACCTCACTGCATTAAGAGCAAGTTACCTGAATAAATAAAACTGGGAGAATATGGAGGCAAAAGCTCATTTTTGATCAATTAAGAATTTCACATTCATTGCATCCTGACAACAAGGATTTTGCTACTGTGCTATGCCTTCCTAAGAACAGCTAAAGAATACATAGAACATTACTGACAAAACCTGTTATGTTAAAGCTGCAGAAATAAGCTTTAGTAAATCATAAAGGACTTCAGCTTACTCCAGTGCAGCAAAGTGCATCTGAAGAGCTCAGAAACACATGCACACACATCCATGTTTAATTTCCACGGGTTCATTTGGAGTTCTTACTGAGAACACAAACATGAGCTCTCCAAAGTTACTTTTAGATCTATGCAGCTTTTTTACTTGACACATGGAAGAACAGACTACTCATAGAGGAAGAACTTCTCAGTCTTGAGATGGGTGGAAAAGTGAACCATTCTAGCAACTGGAAGACTTGGACCTATAAAACTCACTATGCATTAAATTGCTAAATCTGAGCTCCATTTTAAGAAACCTAACACCAAATAAGAGGAGCTATATAAAAAGCTTGTCTAAGAAGAAACATCACCAAAATCAGTCGATAAAATCTAGAACAGGCTTTGCAACATTGTTATTTTTTCAAGGATAAAGAAATAAGATTTAAAACCAGGTTAAAAAAAAAAATAATATTACCTGCAAGCCATGCTCTCCTGCATCATACTTGTTATCACCATCCAACTGCTCCACTGCAACGTAGTCAATGAAGGACTCAAAAACTGAATGAAAAAAAAGATTGGGGAATTGTACAGAAGGAAGAAAAAAAAATCTAAGTTTAATCTACCCTGCAATATATTAATCAAATGAAGTATTAGGACAGGGGAGTTTGTGTTTGAATATTTCGGTCCTTACTTTAAGTAAAGTTTTATATTGCTTAAGAATATCAAGAGATGTACCATATTGCAGAGGCATATCTAAGAATACCTGTAGATTTTAAAATCACACAGTTACAGCTGTCTGCCCCAAGTCCTCACTTCACAACTGTTAAGCATCAAGCCACATAACTCTGTTTGCTGGACTCTGACACATCCTTTCCTGTGCCTTGTAACCCAAGTGCTCAGTAAAGAGATGATAACGGACCACTGTTAAGCTGTTCTGAGTAGTTAATTTTTATCTTTTTTTATTACTGTGGCCAGGTCTAAATAAGAATCTATTTCATCTGAGTTCATCTTTAGATATAAATTATAACTACAGTGACAATACCACTGTGATCACCATGGCACAGTTTTATGACACCAGAAAAACTTATAAAGTTCTTAGAGTTTTATGAAAAGACACCAGTGAGAGAATTAGGGAGGAAGGAGCAGGGAAAGGAAATGAAATAAGGAAAAAAAAAGATATGTAATGCAGGCAAAAAAATTCTTTGCACTGAAAATGTTTTCAATAAGGGGTCCTAAAGCACATATTTCCAATCACTGTGCACCAACAAACCCATCTGAAAACAACAGGCACTAATGCTCTCCAACATGTTGAAGTACTGGATTGGTGCATATCACAATGTATCACTTACTATTTTTCTTTCCCTTTATACTTAGCTGGATGTCATAATAATCTTCTATTCGTTCAGATCGATAGTCTACGTGCTTGCATTGGATATAGGACTGGAAACAAAACCAAAACAACACAGAAGTTCAATTTGATAAAAGTAACAAGAGCTAATTTATATTATTTTTGAGAAAGGTATAAAATACATACCACCATCTTCCCTCTGAACAATTTAGGGATAGTGCCTTCTACACACGTGCCTTTCATTTTATTTTCCACATTATCAAGTAGCTGAAAGAAAAATCAGTTTTTACACAAGATACACTTGCAGTTTTTAAATTTATTCATCACACATGACTACTTAACAGATTAGATGCTAAGTCACTTGGGACAAAAATGAAATGTTAGTCTATTTGGCGTCTCCTTTCTAGTCCTTTAAATCCTCCTCTTCCCCCTAAACTGAGGGCTACTCCAGCTACTCCATTCCTTTGAGTCTGCAAATCCCCACAAATATAACAATGCATTTCATCTTCAAAACTGCATTTCCCTCCATGGCTATAAAAGTACCACTAGCACACATTTCAGCAACTTTCAAGCTTCCCTACTCTTTACAAATTCCTTACCCACAAAAGGCCACAAGTAATCCCATTTTTAAAGAGAAACGAAGACAAAAACTCTGCATTTGAGACCTAATTTAAATTAATCAGGGCCATTATTACTCTGATTGTTCCTAAATTGTATTTTATCTATCTATATATATGTATACATATACACACACACACACAGACTATCAAGAGAAATTTATACATCACAAATCAGCAAGAAATAGTATAAACGTACCACTCGACATAATTCCTGGACATCATGTTGCATGAAGCTGTCTAAAGTTTCCCACCTTTGTAAGGCAAATAAATAAAAAATTACTAATTAGGAAAAAAAACACCTCAAAAACCATTTTTTTATTTCTTCGCAGATCAAGAATGTAATACACAGCAAGATGTACGGATTGGGATTTCGGACTGGCTGATGCACAGGTTCTTTAGTTGTGTGGGAAGAAGGGGCAGTGAACTTGTGAGACATTTTGGCAGCTGTTCTGTGCCCACCCCCCTTCTCCTGTGTGGGACTGGAGCAGGGACTGTGAAGGACCCTGAGCCAGCTGAGCAGGCCACAGCCAGGCCTCTGCTCTTCCAGTCTACAACACAGTCTCAGCTCCTGCCAAAAAACCTCTTAAATAAAGGCTTGGGAGCAATTCAATGCCATCAGTTTCCACAGCAGGTTTCCAGCTGCCTCTCTTCCGAGGGCCCTTCAGGTGCAGTCAAGTGGTGTTCAGGGATTATTTCAGCACGGGAAAGGAAGCAAATGGATTTATAGGAAAGACTGGCTCCTTTGTGCTCATCCAAACAGTTAATCCTGGGCATGCAGTAACTCCAAGGAGGCATTCAGCTTTCTGAACTGTCCATGTGCAAACACATGGTGTGAAAGCAGGGGTGAGGGCAGCAGGATCTAAATGCCTTATAGCCAGCATGGCACACTGCAACAAGAGTGTTCAGCACTCCTGCCTTCAATAAAACGAGAAGCATAAAGTACTTCTAGTTCCAGCATTAAATACACCTGTGAAAACTATAACTTCAACTCAAGAAAGCTTTTTAAGTCTCTGACAACTTTTTTTGCAGTAGTCGCCACTCCCAGCTGCATGAAATAAACTCTGTTGACTGTAGGCTCCAGCTTCAGTGTGATGATCCACCCTGGCCCTGGAACCAGCAGCATGGCCATCAGGAGCAGTGCTGACTTTATTCTCCCTCCCACTCTCTTCTCAGTGACTCACCCCCACTGTCACACGGCAGCAAACTAATCACCAAAGTGTGCCAACAACTGTGTGGGGTCCACACTTAAACAAGCTGCATCAAGTGACCTGTCAGATAATTAAGAATAGAAAATAATGCCCTGACTCTCTAGGCTTTAAACAATAGCCAGCTCATAGGACAAACCAAAGAAAAAGGTCACACACTAAAATTAGAATAAAGAAGGGCTCCTTCAGACATGGCATCATTTTCTACTTAAAGAAGTAAAACCTAGAAATTCACAACACTCAGTAAAAAAGAATACCCTAACCAGCATCTAGGGCTCACAAGGCCAAAAACCCCTCTCTGATTCATTGATGAGGGAAGGGGGAAACCTAAATCTTCAAACACATTCTAAAATTATTATCGAAGAGCAAAAGCAGGCATGAACACATTTTTAAAACCATGCTGTTGGATACAAAATTAACTATCTGTAACACCCTTGAGAAACTCCTCTTCAAGCTACTGAATATGACACAGTTGGGACATTAAGTCAAGATGAAATATTTACCCTATCACCAAGTCCTGGCCTGTAACAGGACAGCAGGAGCACTGACAAACCAAACATACAGTGTGCTAGTAGGAAGAGGGTATGGCCAGATAGACAACACTGAGGCTACTGATTTCCTTTTAAGATTCCCCTAAAGGGGAAGAGTCAAGGCTGCAAAGACACAAGGTTATAAAGGGAGTTTTTAGGACAGAGCAGGACTACAGGGCTGTAGTAGCAGACACAGGATGAACACGAGGACAATTGTATGAAAAAGATGATACAAAATGTGTTTTGAAATAAAATTGTCAATATTACTACAAAACTAGCCTATAATTACAGTGACACAAAGTAATACAAAATAAAGTATTTTAATAAAATCCTACTCCACACTTCCAAGACAAGCAAAGAGAAGACTTGTAAAGGTTAAATGAATGTTAATCTTTCTGTCCTAACTTGTGTCTTTGATATGTTGTAGGACAATGTTACAGCAGGCATCAATGTTCAACAACATGGACGTACAAATTACTGCTATTGCATTAAACTTAAAACAAATTCCATTTTTTAAAGACACTAACAATACATTAACTGCAATGTTTCAATGACTATTTTGTTCTGAATTTTACTTAAGTGAAATGCATCACACAATGTTCAGGTAAATTATAACCCAGCTTTTAACAGCTCTGTTTCTGTACCATTCTCCTTCCCAAAAAAATCTGACTCTTGGATCAGCTGTATAGCATAAAAAGTAGACTATGAAAGGTTAACAATTAACACCATGATATATTAGCACTTCTCTGTGCCTCTCTAAAAGTTACCTTATTCAAACAGAACCTTTTTAAAGAAAAGTTTTATGAAGCTTGAGTCCAATAAATAGTCCAAGTTTCTGAAACTTACCCGAAGGATTTTGTTAACTTCTTAGTTCCAACTGGTTTGTCACTATGTTGCAGCTCATAAAACACTCTTTGCAATGCTAAAGGAACACTTTTGGATGAATCATCTCCTTCTGTGGGCATCATGTACACAGCCTGAAAATGCATTTAGTTCAATTAGTATCAGAAAAGTTTATTGCTCATCCTGTTTAATGCATTCTTTCCTCTTCAGTGACTTCCTTCTTAGAACTCAATTTAATCAACACTTCAAAAAAGTCTGAAAAAAAATCTTGTAGTGGAAAAATATTAATTGTCTGCAACAACTCTTCTTAGAGCACAGTGGTTAGAAAGATGTGAACAACAGATTCCACCCATGGTTATTTTATCTAAATAGTTCCCTTATTCCAGCCTAGAACAGTAAATGCACTAAAGCATTTAACACCTTCAAATACCTTCTCATATCCTGTATGTCTGTGCAATCATCACAGTAGGACCAGATATACCAGTCAATACTACAGACTTCTGAAAAGAACTGGTTTTGTGAAAAAGCAACCACATGAAACCATGAAGGGCAACAAGTGAAAGAAAACAGAAATGATCTACATGGAGACAGATGTCAGAGGAAGCTCTGAGAGTCCTCGATTCATTCATTTCTACTTAACATCATCACTGTTCAGCAAATAAACAGTGTAACAATTCAATTCACTGATTACAGTGATCTGGGAAGGACTGGAACAAAGAAATTACACAAATAGACCAAACAGGGATTAGGAAAGTTTAACAGTCACTGAAATGAGATTCACTTTTTAAAAAGTGTACATCAATAATCTAGGGGAAAGGAAAAGCAAACAAAACATCATTTGAGAAGAGTAAATACAAAAAGCAACAGACAACCATGGAAGGAGATTAGGCAACAAGTGAAACTAAAAAGGATTCCAATATTAAGTAGCATATGAGAATATAACCTGTTAAAACAGAAAAATTGTCATCTGATTTTTTTGCCTGTAAAACAACAGGGAATGATCCATTTCTGTGAGTGAAGTGACCTCAGTGACTCTCCCTCAGTCTGTGCACTGGCCAGAATTCCCAAGGTGGGCAGCACATCTAGCTCACCCTGGACTCCAGTTCCCCACAGACAGAGCAAGGGGAGCACTTCCAGCAGCCAGGGAACTGCTGGGCAGCCCCAGCTGCACCACAGGTCAGGACACAGATGGACAGGCACCAGGGAAAGACAGTACTGACACAAAAACAATACAAGTGTGTGGCAAAAGACAAAATAAGAAAGAAAAACAACTGAAGAAGTGCCTAAAATGTTGACAGGCCAGTTTTCTATTCCAATTCTTAGGTTTCACTACATTTTCCAACAGTACAGCAACAGAAATACTTCAAAGAATAAAGAATATAAACAGAATAGCAACAGTAAGATGAAGTAAGAGAAACAATTTCATTAAGAAAGCAAATCCCTGATATTCTGACAGACAAACAATGGTTAATTATGCAATTGTAAACTGATATGATAATTGACAACTGTATTTTTAAATTTTTAATTTAATTTTCAGAAGTTACCAGTTAATAGAGATGACCTAAAACAGAATCATGAACACAAGTAACTTCCAAATTTTATTTCTCCTCAGTTGCAAGCTACACCATTAGTAGTATTTACACATATAACAAGGAAACATTAATAAAAATTCACTGAAATTTATCATCAACTTTTTTTCTGAAGGAGAGTCAACAGAAGCCTTTGTTAGGGCAATTTAAAGAACAATAGCCCAACCTCACCCTAATGACAACAAAAAAGGTCTTCTTTTGCTTCATTTTGAGATTTGATTAAACTGCTTTTATAGATCTTATAAATTGAAGAAAATTGCATCTTCAATTTTATCACTGGTTTTAACGGTAGAAACTCAATAAACCTTTTTTAATGTGTTAAGCACTGCTTCAAGAGTTTATAGTGATGCAGTCTGGATGAGAACTCTGCAGGTTCTGATCTCTGTTGCTGCCCACAGAGGTGCCAAGTTCAGACTGGTGTCCAGTTGCTCAGGATCAGATCCAGTTAAGTTCTGAGCATCCCCAGGACCAGAGATCCTACCACCTCTCCATACATCCTAATATAGAGGCTGGACCACCCTGATGATACAAATTTCCTTCCTAGGACCAGGACATTCAATTTCAGAACAATTCAAGTAAGCCAATAAACTAAATATTTTCCAATTGCTTTACTTTGATCATCCAAATTCAGAATCCCAGTTAACCAGGTAAATCTGGGAAAACTGCAATTCAAATATTACCAGCTAGAATTGTACCTTTGATTTCACAAGCAAAAGTTATTTCTTGCTTTAAAGTATCAACACCAAAACAAGTCAGTGCCTTGAAGGGTCAGCTTTAAACCTCTCCCTGTACCTGGCTTATAAACCTTTTTGAGAGTGGATGTCACTAGCTAAAGGCAGAAACAGAAGTACTTGAATGACCAAGTCTCAGGTCTTCCAAAACTCCATCATCAGCCCCTATTAACCTTTTTCAACATCTTATAAATGCCTTTTTAAAAACAAATATGTAGATACTCGCTATGTTTAAACAGATAGAAACAAGGCGTGAAAATCAAGTCATGAAAAATGCAAATATAGTCAGTGCTCATATATTCAAAAAATAAATACTAAAATGCTAAACCTACAGCAGACTAAAAATCAACCTTGTGATTGACTCTTCCATCAAAAATGCACAAATTGGAACTCAAAATACCTTGACAATTAATCAAAATCAAATCCTTTGTCTTTAGTTCCTAATTTTTTAAAATGTTTTTTTCATATACCATCTGGACAATTAATTCTCTTCCTATATCTTTCAAGTAATAGTCAAATAATAATTTACAATTTACTTATAATTACTACATTCCAGCTGTTATTGGATAAAAACACCAGTTTTATTTCTCTGGAAATTCTACATGCGTTATGACAAAGCAGACACTTAACATAGCCTTTCTTGGCTCTTCATTCTGCTGGTGTATTTAGGTAATACTGAAGCTCATTTCTCTAAGTTTAAATGTTTCTCCGCACTTTTAAACATGGAGAAACTTTTTAAATATTAACCTCAGCAAACCTTTATTTTTTGTCTTAACCTCCCAAATTCTGAAAGCCTGAACTCAAGATAAAGGATTGAAGCATTCTGAGCCATGTAAAAAAAAGCAGGGTCTCTTATTTAACACCTGAGAAGTTCCCTCAGGAAATGAACACAAAAGAGGGATTGGGACATGCACAGGCATATTGAGAGATATGTGAAAAATTTTAGATATTCATATAATAATGGAATGGTACAGGTAACTTGGAACGCATTGCTTAAAGCCAGGAATTACTTAAAGAAGGGAAAATACTGTGCATAAAATTCCAAGGTTAGGTAAAATATATTGGATAACTTGAGGAGAGCCAGATCAGGGAGAAACAGACCAGTATTTATTATTTTAATGTATTTATATAAACATTCTGTAAGATTCTTATGAGTTGTAGGGACTTTTGCAAGGGATCCAGTAAAAAGTTCCAAAATGGACTGAATGCAGCCACAAGCACTGACAGGCTGAAGGCACTAAAGACAGTTCTGGGACAGCTCAGGTAACAGAGCCCAGGGTCAAAGCTGGACCCCTTTGTGAAGTCACCACTGCCCCTTGCCTACTGGACTGTAGTTCTGCAATATTTCTCAGTCCCAAACAACAAATAACAGCATGTTCTAATGTGGAAGTTCCTTTCTTTATTCCCTACCACTGAAGCCACCTCTTGTTGTTTAAAAGGGAGGTCTCATTTCAAAGAGCCCAGAACCTCCCATCTGTTATCTGGAAACAGAGCAGAGAAGAAAAGACCTCTCCATCAATCCTCACCCACGCTTCCCCGGGGCCTGACTTTCCAGAGGTATGTGCCTGCCTTTGCTATTGTTCATTGCTTCCCCAGCTCTGCTCCTGACAGCAGCTTCTGTGAACAAAGCTCTAAGTAATAGCTACAGAAATCATTATTTCTTCCAAGGAAGGAGGATTCATTGAAATTATGGAAACGGTGAAAAGCAAACCAAGGATACTGCATATTTTGTTTTATTTTACTTTGGTTTAAGATGAACAAGTTTGGTCAAAGTGAAAACAGAAATGTAAAAAATACTTTTCCAGACAAGGGAACAACTGATTCTCCCTGATCTGTACCAATGGTAAATGAGTGCTAAAGCTGTCTAAAACTACCACTGTCATCTGTTCTGTCTAGAGGGGCTCTGAAAGCCTGAGGAATGAGCAAGGAATTGAAACATTCCAGCTGATGTCCAGGAACAATTCCATAAAGGAAGCTGCAGCTACCGACTCTAGTAAATTCAGTTCTCATGTGGTCACTAGCCAGGTATTAGGAGATGCTAAAAGTTGCTTTTATTTTGGGGCTGAGGAAGAAGTGCAGGGGAATGCCTGGTAAGATTAGTTCAGTTGAAAACGATCTGTATTACAAAAAGAATTTCTTCTTCACTACTTCATGGTACATATTGATTTAGTGACTACAAGACAGTCTTGAACAAACTACTCAACTGCATTAGATGGAGCTATTACAAAATCACTTTTTTCTTTTAAAATGAAGTTGTACAAAAAAGTAAAACGCACAAACATTGAGTGCTGAGCAAAAAGAACAGGCATTATAATGAGTGATAAACTGAGTGAGTAAATTATATCTCTGGAAAAAAGGGAATTGGTGCATTATGTAAAATAAGTCTCAAGTATTTATCTGTTGTCCATAGCATTGGGAAGATCTCAGTTACATTCTATTGGAGTTTGAGGTGTTATTTTTTTGCAGTACTTCAGAGTAACAGCACATTGCAAAGAGAAAAAAAGAAATGCCAACTGGAACATTTACAGACCACAGGGATATAAATAATAAGATGGTGGGAAATTAAAGGCAGTGAAAAGCAGGTACAGGAAAAAAGGGAAAAGAAAGTTTAACTGAACTGCAACAACTAGTCTACATAAGAGAAAGCCCAAGTTAGAACAGTTCATTTACACTAAGAGACAGACAGTAAATGCACAAAATGCACAGAAGGATGAATTGGGATCAATAGGAAACTCCAATACACTGTATAGTGCAAAGTTGTTTTTCTTCTCCAAGTACACCCCTCTCCTAAATAGTCACCTCCAATATCAAGTAATCACTTCTGTTTTTAATCCCAGTAAGAGTACTGCACTGTTTTAAAATTATACATTATCTACTGTATTTTATCCTGGCTTTAGATGAGATATTTATTAAAAAGGTATTTAAGGAAGTTCTTTCCAGCAAAGAAATAACATCTACAGTAAACAAAAAATACGACTCAAGTAAATACAAAATTACGATGTTTAAACCACTGAAAATACAATGCTTTCCATCACTACAAGGATGGCACCCATAATAACAGAAAATTCTGCCGCATAATAGGAATTTCAAGATGGATCAAATGTGTATCTTTGTGCACTGTTTGTGGGTTGAGAAGCCATAATTCCCTCCTTTAACTATTTCAGAAATGGGAAATTGCTTCCATCTTTTAGCTGCAAAATTAAACTGCTTCCCCCACCCCCAGCAATTCCTAGCAATATTAATATATAGTACAGTCAAGAAACACCCCCTAAGCTCAGGTCCTCTCCTGAGCTCTCAGGTGCCCTGCCTGCTTCCACAGAAGACAAAAGCTTGTGTTCTACAAACTACAAAAGAGAGCTTCCTGTAGTCTGCCTGCAGTATGATATACATACATCACCATGTAAGTCACAACTCCTCTGAAAGGATAGAGGAGGCAAAAGGATCACACAGGTCTATTTTGAAGCATTTATAAATGCCAATTAAAACAGCCAATGCTACAATCTCATGCTCTTTCATGTATTACTTACCTTTCGTAGCTGATTTGTGAAAAATAAAGTCTGTAACAAACTGTTCATGTAACAAGTTGCTCCCTGGTTCTTCAAGCCAACATATCCTGTGTGTTTCTTTGAATCCCACCTAGAATATAGTTTGTGATTAAAAAAAAAGGAAGTTCTGCATTCCAATAATAAAAATGTTTGTTCTAAGTAGTGCTGCTGGTAGGTATCAGCTACTCTCCACTCCACTGCTACTGAAGGCTCAAATATAATACACTTCACTACTGCCTGCTAGTAACAACAGTCTTTGCAATTAGACGATTAGTGATTCTATTAATTTTTTTTTTAAATATGCTCTATATGGCAGAAAAGTAATGTCTTATGAGAGTGTCCTGGAGCTCAGAGATGTACTTTCCAGGGCAAGTCTGCACTTCTGTACAACCCCATTGTTTACAATTCCCATGAAGGAGAACATCTGAGGTGAAACAGTTTTACAACTGTAAACAAGGCAACCTAGACAGCAGAGCCACTCAGCTGCACCTGAAAGCCCATCAGCTCCCACACCACAAATGCTCAAGCCAGAACTGCAGGGGTGTTAAATCACAAACTCATACAGAAGCTGAGGCTCCACAGCATTTTGCTGACTGATGCAAACAGAAATTTGAGCTATACAAAATCTGTATGTGACCATAAAAATATTGCAACATGAGAATTCATCAACTAGTAATGACAAAGTGAGCATGTGTGATAGGAGCTACAAATGGCAATAACACAGAATACTTGAATGATCCCAAGCAACATAAAACCACTAGAATTAAGAATTTTTAATACTGTTTTGTTTTTAATCAAAGATACTTACGCTACTCCGTGTGGAGCATCTGCTTGAACATAGACTTCAAAAGTAACTTTGTCCTCTTCTATAAAGCCTTTTTCAGGATCAGTAACTTCCTGTAAAACACAAATGATACAGGAAGAACATTAAAAGTGGAACATGCAACATGACTGCAGTGAAACGTGCAGTTAGACATAATTTTCTAACTTCCAAGTCTGAGCTATCAGTACTAATAAAGTGAAGAAGAAAAACTGAAGAACACCAAAGCAGTTGTTTTTCAGCTTACTACATTTTAATTCTTTTTTAGTGTCTCAATGCAGGAAACTTGTTCCTGCCTTTTACGATTTTGCAGTAGTTTTCCAGTTTTCAGAGATGTAAGAGTTGGTAATCAAATGTTCTGCTTCTTCTGGATGATATTTCAGAACTTTTGCAAATGCTTAAAAAGCTGTCACATTAGGGCATTAAATCTACATATATACAAAGAACATATGGAAATGCAAGAAAATTTATGTTGCTTCAGAATGTCATCGACTATCACATCATGATAACAAAACACAAGCACTCAGGCAGAAAATAATACTGAGGGAATATTTAAATTATAACATAAGTAAAAGCACTCTACAAAAATCAAATTAATAGAGTAAGAAATTGAAAAGAAATCTACAGCAATGATAGAAAAAAAAAAAGCTCGAGGAAAAAAAACCTTTGCTATCAGCATCCCAGTATGCAGGAGTACAGGTACAAAACTGCTCCTATCTAGCAATATATGAATACATGTCCAATTACTTACACTCCAGGCCATGAAGTTAGAAAAGCCCCAGTCATTCTCCTTATGAAAGAACAAGTGACTAATACGACGACTGAATGATTTTTCATCATCCTTGTAGTTTATTATCTTGAGAACTGCTTGTGCATGACAGGACCATGACCTATAAATACAGAAGAAACACTTGAAACTCTTTGAAAACCAAGCTTTTTATAGCAGTTACATAATTTTTTTGTTAGTGATTTTTGGTACATTACTTTCACACAGAGACTTTTTTCCTTATTAGATGTTAATTGTTATTGAGGGCATGAACCTCTGGGGCTTTCTGAAGCCACATTATGAACCTGGAACGGAGATTTTCTTATGGCAGCAGTGTTGACAAGAAAGTGTGTCAGTGACTTGCAGGTTTGTTTAAGCAGCTGATGGCTCTCCCAGGTGAGTCAGCTCTGATCTGCCTCACTGCACATGGATGGGCCAGCTCCAGGGGCTCTTGGTGTCTACAGAATGGGAGGTCTCAGCCTTTGGTAAGGAATGGATGAGGAGTTTCTACCCTCCCTCCCACAAGACCAACTCCCCAGCACTAATTGTCTCAGCAGCACTTCTTTATGACCACTGGTGCTCAAAACCACCCTACATGTATAAGGTAATCAGTCTGGACACAGCTCAGAAAAGGTCCTGTCACTGCCTTATGCAGTGGCACAGCTTGCTCAGCTTAACCAGCTGCACCTTGGTTGGTACTTCTGAAGATTACATTACCCTTTGTCTGTAAATACTTTGATGTGAATCACATCCTGTGACTTGTTAATACACTTACAACTTTTTCTTTACATTCCGCCCTGAGCACTCACGTCTAAATTATAAAAATGATGAAGAAGTGCAACTTATTATTCAGAGTAAAGACTTTGTAAAGTCAGTACCAGAAGGGAGTTACCACACCTGAGTTACCCCATGCCTCCTGGCTAAGCTACAGGAATGCCCTGGAAATTTGTAGTTATCTTTTAAAACTTTTCTATTATTTACAAAAGTGGTCAAAGGTAGTCAATGTTGATTTGCATGCAGGACTCCAAGAAGACACGTGTGTTCATATCTTGCCGGATGAGTGATGAACTCCACTTAAGGAAAGGACTCATGACATGCTCTGCCTGCACTAGCAGCAGTTACCTGTTCACATGCTTCACAGGGCAGCATTTATAGTTTGACATGGTTAGAGAAGCTCTACTTTCATTTGATATAAATCCAGAACTTCTTCCTTGCCAAGACAACTGTCCATCAAGGACTTCTCCTTCAGTGAGCACGTATCTAAATTCTACCACAAACTTCTAGCCACACAAGCTGATTTTAGCTCTTCCTGAAGAGGGGATTATTCTTATCCTTTGAGATTTAGAAAGGTGGGGGTGTAAAGGACACTCAAACCCTTGCAAGAATTCTCTCCTCTTGCAGAAAGTGAGGTTAAGGGTTTTTTTTGCAGATGTTTGTACTTCTTGCAATAGATTAACCTGTACCAAGTGAGGACCTGTACAATAATTAAAAGAGTCTTACGTGGAATCGGATTCAGCATTGCACTGAAGGAAGAATCCTACACTTTTTTGGTGTGGTCTGTCTGGGTAGAGTCGTGGCATTACCATGATCTTCCATGGCAAATTCCGGACGAAGCAGGGAGGGCTGAGCACTGACTCACTCAACCTGTTGAAGCGTTCCACTGTAAACTGAAATGTTGCTTCTGATCGCCAGCTTGTATCTGCAACACACACACACACATCATTGTTCGAAACACCTCGTGTTCTTCACTCCAAAATGACCAACATCATGTCACGTGAGCATGTTTCATGGACTGGGATATGGGAAGCAACAAAAATAACCCCATCCCAGAGAGACAGTGAACTGCTTAATTACTGACGTTTCAATTTTTTAAATTTTGAAAAACACTGCAAGTCCATTCTGCTGAACACGCCACTGCAAGACACATTTCCTTTTGTAACTATTTCCTCAAATGTTTCTTTAGCAGTAGGCTTTGTTAACACTCCACTTTCTTCTAAAGCAGCAGGTGCAGTAAGACAGAGACATCAAATGCTGTACAACTAAATCACAGCCCACTCTAACTCTTCTTGTTGTGTAGCATCTCCACAGCCCAGTTTAAGTCACTTCTCGGCATGAACCCATACGCACAAAGGAGTTTCACAATCTGTTCAAATGCCCTGTTGATATCATGTCACCATTTAGTTGGTTTTGGCTTGCAATAGTATATTTTAAAACAGATGAATGCCATAGGTTGGTTGTTGGATTTTTGTAAAATCGTATCAGTCTGCTGAAAATCAGCTCAAGAGTAGGGTCCTGTTTTCTTTGTGCTATGCAAAGACTTCAGAGATTTTTAGTGGTCTAGCACAAAATTAAATGAGACTATTTTTTTTTCAAAGAGATTATTTTGACACATACAATTAAAGGAATTTAGCCTTCTTCCCACATACCCAATTCTTCATCTACCACAATCTGTTCTGCTTCTGTAGTACACAGCTGTAACAGGGTGCTGAAGACTCTGACAGCTTCAGCGAGGTGCAAGGCCAGGCTCTCTTTACTGTGACACGCCTCATATTGCACTCGGGGAGGAAAAATCTGCCACTTATCCCAACAGCTCTACAGGCCAGGGATGCACAAGACACTCCCCTCCTTCTCCACAGTTCCAGTCTGACACTCGTGTAACATGGAATCCTCCTGGCTGTGAGGCTAGCACACAGGGCAGCAGGCAGCACCCATGGTCACCCTGCTGCTCTCACTGCACCCACAGGGATGCACAGCTGAAGGTGTGTCACACATGCAGTGACACTTGAAATCAAAGAGCACTGAGGGACAACACCACTGAGCCAGAAATCAGATTGTGAAATTGTGACAAGGCACACCGTAGAACAAACATGTTCCTTTTACTTCATTTACTCAGCTTGGCACAGCACCAGAGACAGCACTGAATCATTTTTCCAAAACACAGGTGAGTCCTGATTGCTACCTTACTTAAAAAATGGAACACTCTTGATTACAACATGCAACAGGGTAAAAATTATACACTTCATACAGAAAATTACCAAGTTTTATCCACAACTGCCAGGGAGCTATGACAGATTTCATCCTTCTCCCTTGTGAAGTAGCTTTCAAGCAGTTGTCCTACTCCTGAACTGCAACAGAGGATGTTTTTGTGTATGGCCTGACAGCCCTAAGCATTCCAATTGTCTCTTGAAGGTACTAAAGCCCAAACCTGCTTCCTGTCCCCTCTACGCCTGCAAAGACCTTCATGTTGCCCTGTGCTGTCAGCTTCCTCAATAACACAAGAGTTCAATGGATTACTTTCTCCTTTTTCCCTGCCTGGAAGTGCAGCTAACAAGTCTGTCACCTACTTAAAAAATGCTCTCTTCCCAGATTCACTACTCACTGCCCGTTGACAGAGTGAAGAGCTGCTCTTTTACACCTAAAAACCAGACAGGCTGCAGACAGAGGAGCTCTAACTTGATTTCCAGCCAGGATAAAACAAAACTGTAACACACTTAACAATTTAAAATCAGTCTTGCATCACACGTGTTATCTCAAATCAACTTGAGGCCACCTCCCTACTCACAATCATGATATCAGTGCTTCTGGGCTCAGTCTGAGCTTCTGAAAAACGAGCCAAGTTTGCTTTCTGCCTCCTTTGATGCAGCTTTCAAAGCACTTCGGCACAAGGATGCAGCAGTGCTGCTACAGTGTCAGCTAAAAAATGCAGCCCACGCAGCATCTGCAGATGCTTCAGAGAAAGTTTGCCTGTATTTCTTGATTTCTTTTCAGGAAAGCCTGTGCATGAGAGCTCACCAGGGAATGGGAACTCTTCTCTGTAAAATATTTGAGCAAGCACTAGTAACTGCTACATAAAAATGCAGCCTTGTAACACAGGTCAACCCTAATATAGAAGTTTCTTTAAAAATAACAACCTTCCCCTTCTTTCCAGTAAGCCCATTTTTTCTTAGCAAGTATAACAGATTAAAGAATGACTTTTATTAGAAAAAGAAGTTTACACAGCAAACATAACAATCATTTTGAGTACATCAATAAATAAAGGCTTTTTTTGCCATCATGAACATGTCCTCCAGATGCCAGTTAAAGACTGCAACTGGCAACAGGATAATTTAGTAGTGACTGGCAAGTGAGACTCTTATAAATCCCAGAGCTAAAATTGAACACAAGGTAAAAAGGACTGATCCAGCTGACAATACTTGGAGAAATTACACACAATGGACTGTCTTTGCTATGTGGAAAACATTTCTTTCATTGATGTGATGAATATCACATTCAGTATCTTCACAGAAGAAAGATCCTTCAAATCAGAGATCCAAATACTGAATATGATCCATTTTAAGGCTGAAACATATATTTAAATGTTGATACTTTTGGGAAAAGTGGATTTCTTTATTCTCTTAGTAAATGTTGCTACCTTGAAAGTGCACTGGAGTTAGTAAAATATTCTGAACCTGAATTATTAATGGAGAAACTAGCTGAATATTCTATGAATATTTTAATAACGATCCAAATACAGCATGCAATACCAGCATATGGCTAAGACTGATGCTTCTGAAAGCCTTCTTGCCTCTGCAATTCTTCACAGAAATGAGACTTCAGGAGGTAATGGCAAAGCTGTGAGTTTATGTTCAGCTAGGGACCTTCTGTTTGAACTTTAACTTCTAAGAGAATTTATTCTATGTGTTGCTTTGAATACTGATGCACTTGCAAACAAGTTTTGATCAGAGCCTTGTTTTTATAACTTTTCACTTTATTTGCAGAGGCTGCTATTCCAGCTTTTAAAGTCTGGTTCATTTAAGTCATTCTCCATACAAAGCACAGCACAGTCCTTCAACTGGTTCTTTTTAATTGCTAGGACTCCACACAGAGCAGCAACAGGTACTGGTCACAGCACATGAGAGAACACAGCCTTATCTGCAAGCCCTGCCGGCGAGTCCACTGCTGCTCCCGTTCCTGTGCTTCACAATGCCTGCAGCCTGTTGCCTAGCAAAGGGGATGAGAGCTTTTTGATTGATTCACTTTTTTTCCCCAATCTTATCAGTCACTTCTTTATGTGCTAAACTGGAAGAACAAAATCACCTCAAAAGTTTCTTGAACTCAGAAAATCACTAGAAAGCCGATTTCTATGATCCAGCTGGAAGCATCAACCTTTCATCTTACTGTTCACCTCTCTCACAGCAACCATTAAACTCATTCATTTCGCTGAAGAGGTCTCTAAATTCTCCTTGTGCATTCTGTACCAGCTCAGATTGATAGCCCTTGCTAGGAGTAACAGCAAAGGAAAACTACCTGTTTATCAGAGAAGCCCATATCCCCTATTTTCCCTGTCTCTGGAATGTCCGAGCTGTCCATCACCCATGGACATCATGCTGCACACCAGCTTAGCAAGAGCACAAACAGCAAGAGAGCAACTGCACTGGTGTGTAAATAATAAAACAGCAAACAACTAATCTGATTTACAAGACTTGGAAAAGAGGCACCATCCACTTACATGATGCAAGTCTTCAGGAATGTTTTTGCAACTCTACCATTTTGCAATAACACTCTTTTCTATCTGTGTCAGTGCACAGCTGTAGCAGCACCAACACGTAGCGAGACGCTCCTTATTCAAATACGATAATGAGGAACTATTAAGAGAATTGCTTAATAATCACACTTGAGCCCCAAAGCACATACCAGTGCAGAGTGGGCCCAAGCTCCTAACCATGCTGGAAGTCCATAAAGGCATGAGAAGCTTTCACAAGCCCTCTATCAAATGCCTTCAGATACTTCTTCTCCCTAGTGCAACACCTTCAATACCCAGTTCTGAGATGAGTCAAACAGTTGGGAATCAACACAAACAGGTTCACAGTAGTTTTTTGGTTAAAGGGTCAATGTTATTCTGAATGAAGATGAGTATATCTGATTACCTGCCAGCCCTGATACAGCCTGGCTTTCATCAGCTATTTTTGCAGTTTATTTTGGCTAATTTGCACATGTCTATACAGACCAACTAGTGGACAAATGATTTTTCTAATTCACCAATACGTTATATACTGGTTGTATCAACAGCAAACACTATCAGGCTTTCTACATATAAACATCCCTATCAAGAACAGAACTTAAACAGACCTGTTCTAGCCAGTTGGTGTCAACCCATGTGGTCTTCTTTTGCCACCCTCTAAATAACATGGCCTGATAGACATTTAACATCTTTCATAGCAGCTTTTGATAAGAACAGAATTTTCTGTTTCAGTCTCACCTATTTTCTCTGAGCAATAAATCAAAACCCTCTGAATGAGATTAGGTAATCACACAAAAAAATTCATAGGCTAAGACTACATTTTTCTTTCATTGAAGGACTCTGGTCACAGAAAACTTTACATTTGCCAATGATACAGAGGTGATTCAACCATGAGATGCCTTTGTTCTGAATTTAAACCCTATTCTCTTCATGGAACATTGCTATTTTCTATCAATATTTTATATTCCTTGAACACATGGAAGTAAGCAATTTTTTGACCTTTAACCTCAAAATCTGATTTTTCTGAAAAAAAAAATCACTCAACATTTTTGCACAAATCTAGCAATGTTTAAGCCTAGTCCTACTCTGACAGCATGGAATGTGGAACAAATCCCACTCATATGATTTTTCCCTTCTCCCAAAGGGAAACATCAATTTTACTTCATTCCTCAAAATGAGCAGTCCCTCCCCATATTCTTTCCTAAGAAAAGAAATATCACTACATATTTTCTTCACTAAACACAACAGATTTAGAAACTTGTTACCTTTCTTTAAATATACCCAGAATTATAATTATCTGATCTTCAACAACAAACTATAGACCCTTATTTTCATTTAATGGACCAAGAAAAAGACTTCAAAAACACATGTGCCCTTTTATTAACAGGACATTAAGACATAATTTTTCCTTTGCTTTTGCAAGTAAAATTAGGCATCAGAACTAAGAGCAAAAGATGTTCATCAACAGAATAGTTACCACTGACTTACCACACAAAGACAAAACCAGAGCACAGCTGCCACCTGACAAGAGAGCAGGACAGATAAAGATTCTAAACACCCTGAAGGAATTGTGTAACTGATAAAATTACTATTCAGCAAAGCTCAGCTGCAGCACCTTTAAAGGGCTGTATCACAAAACATAACAATGGACAGTAGCACTTTGAGCAATTTTTAAATGAGTACCTAGAAAGAGTACAAGAAAAAAAACCCCAAGCCTTCAGAAGTCTAATCCTATTGTACAGCAATGTCAAAAGAATGCCTACACAGAAAACCAGCAGCCATAACTACAGAGGGATTGATTTTTTTAATGAGCTGCAGATCACAGGACACAGGTAAGAGATGGACCAGTTTCTTCTCAAAATCATAAAACTAAAGAAGCCAAACAAACTACACATTTATCAAATATTCACTTACCATCTTCCATGTCTTCCTCAGTGTTGTTATGTCCGTCAGCCATCGCTACATTCCCATTGATGACAGGATTTTGAGTAATTCTTGGAGGATCATCTGTATCTCCAGCTAAGACCAAAAAAAAAAAAAAAAAAAAGTAAAAATTAATCACATACTTAATAATCAGAAATTAACTTTTTTTTTGTCTCAGGTAGTGTTTATGAGACACAAGAACAGTGCACACTTGCACAGAACAGTATTTACTTAAGTTATTGCTCAACAGTTGTACTGGTATGTGTTTAACAAAAATTCCCCATATAGATGAATATTTATGGATGAAGAAAAAGGTTCACACTCGTGGAATACAGATACAATGAATATAAATTTACTTTTAAGTTTCCAAATGGCCTTATAATCAGCATTTCATAATCAATTTGCATTAAATAAGAACTTTTTCTTTACTTTTTCTTGCATTCCTACAATGCAAGAAATTTTTACACAAGTTCAAGTTTCTAATAGCAGACTTTCTAATCAGTGACTTAAATATTTCTTCAGTATTACTGCTTTTTTAAGAAAAAACATGAACCCTTAATCAAAGATAGTGGTAAGATTTAAATCTTACTTGGGGAAAATGGGAAGAAAATCATTTAGGATTAAGGAACATTTAGATACAGCATTTTCCAGTTTCTAACCATCACTGCCATTAAGTTTTAGTCCAGTGACCATCACATATGTAAATGCCACTAAACCAAGAGATATGAGACAACTTGATTAACTGAAACCCCACCACTTCTAAGATGTATTGCTTTGATTGAACACCTTCCTGATTCCTCCAGCAACCGAACAACACCTCCCTCCATTGCTGCCACACCAAAAGCCAGCAGATAGTTTCAGCATGACTGCAGAAAAGTGGATATATTCTTGGATAAACTAAACTGGGTTTTATCATCAAACCGTAAAACCTGTAAGCCCTTGCAACCATCTCAAGGACAAGCACTATTTAAAAGACACTCTTAATTTAAAAGGTCTGATGAGTTTCTCATTGCTGCACAACTCATGCTATTAACTTATATATTCTACTATCCCTCAAAAGCCCCAAGGCCACCGATTTGTGTAGCCAGGAACAGTTTTATACCCAAAAGCTACACACAAGTTACTGACTGTGTGCCACAGGATGGAAACCGTTCCCAAAGGACACAGCATGAACCCGGGGCCAACACAGCGGCCTGGCCGCGCCCTGGCCCGTCAGCACCCTGGACAGAGCTGCCCTCGCCACGGGCCCCGCCGAGCTCCCAGCCGGCTCCGTGCTGCACACGGGCGGGCACGCAGGGGTGCCCGCGGACCGGGCTGTTTGCAAGAACTGCCAACTGGCCTGGACACTTCCTTCCTACCACATGGCAGCTGAGTTTCTCCTGGGAAAGAAAAACAAACACAAGCGACAACAGGGATCGCTGTGTGATCATCTCCCGAGCCTTTTAAAAGCCAGGGAGCTCACCCCAAAGGTAGGATAAGCCACGGGAGAAGGGCAGCAGCATCAGCCACCAGGGGCTCCAGAGTCCTCCCTCTCCTCAGAGCACTCCATGCTTCTGAAGCCTCATTCCAACGCACAGCACACAGGAAGATACTTTCACACCCAGCACTCCTATTCTGATTGTTTACTCTCCTAGTAAATCCGCAAAAGTAGTAACCTCTGCCCTCAGCACGACAGAAACAGCTCAGGTTAGAGACTTACTGCTGGATTAGAGCTATGCTAGATCATGAACTTAATGCCCACACGCGGCTTTTGGATGCAGCAGATGTCACTGAGGCACCAGTGAAAGGGGTGTTGTGAAACACACACTGTGCAGCACTGTAACACGTGTGCTTTTCTAAATACTCAGCTTTAGAACAAAAGCAAAACCAAGCATGACTTGAAGTTTTGACTTTGTAAGAAAAAGGTTTGCAGAAGATTGGCTCAGGTGTGGTAGAGCCTCAGGGCCCCCCTCAGCAGCAACCGGCACTGGCAATGCTGCAGTAGAACAGCAAGTTAAAGATTTATTACAACAAAATTATGGGGAGACAGGTTTAAACTCCTGCAACTTAAGAGCAGGAAAAATGACAAAAAAATTAAGAGTGAGAAGGAAAGATCTCTAATTTTATTTCAACATCCTGCCTTTCCCCCAGCTTTAACAGCAGATGCTGGTCTAAACAGAAAGCTGTCCTCTGGGTCACTGCATTTTAGAAGCATACTAGCATGTTCTCAAAATGCAACAATTGTTTACACTAAATTAATATCTTTTTTATTATTATTTTTCTTCCTACAGTTATCATCAGTGCGACTTAGTATCTGGAAACAAACTGAAGCAATCACCTGAGGAATAGCTCTATTCTTCACTAAAAGCATATCACATGTTATCTTTAAACAGGGAATTTAAATTGACACCGTGTTTCATGGAGAAAGAATTGTCCTTAACTAAGAAAATAAAGAGTTTTCTATGAGGTACTCCTCTTCCTTCTCTGAAAGTATGAGGCATTAGACATCACAGCAACAGCCATAAACTTAAACAGAGACAGCTTCTGAGAGATACTGTTTAGTGATAAGACAAATGAACCATGATGAATGACCCTGCTGCTTCTCCTGATATAGATGGATACACAGCTTTCAGACATGGAAACTAGATAACACCAGTCAATGGTTTTGACTACTGTGAACAAAGGAAGCATTTTAAATGCTAATAAAATTCAACTAATCCTTTACACAAACAAAACACAATCCCTCTTCAAGAGATGTACTAGCAAGCCATATAACAAAATATATTTGCTACTAGAGCATTGAAAACCAGTGTTTTTGTGTTTTTCTCTGTTGTCCTTAAGAGCTCACAGGAAAGAACTGTAAAATCATACCAAGGTTTAATTAAGAAACACGTTTTCCTTTGCCTCAAGCAGAGGCAATGCCAAAGACTTATTCAAATTATACATTACAGGATTAAGAAAGAAAAAAACACCTGTCCACACTGGCCAGGAAAACCTTCCTATCAAACATACTACTTAATACACTGCTGTCTTCAATGAAGCTTAAACCACAGTGTGTCAACATCACTCCACTCATGTCATCTGTCCATTCCCACATCAGAATATCCAGTTTTAATGATATCCCTGGAATAAATTTGAGATGCAGCCTATGAACCAACTGACAGTTAACATAAACCACATCAATTAAGGAAGTATCACAACAAAGCTACTTTAGGAATAGGAAATGTTTTTAACTCTTTAAATACATTACTGCAATAGTAAGTGAATACAGCTTTCAAAGGCATAATTGTAGACACTGTAAGACTGTTTTGTAAGCATTTATTTTTCACCTCCCCAAAATGCAACACATCAACCTTTGTAGATATTCTTTCATTACAAAAAGGAACACAAGCCAACACAAAAAATAGTGATGACAATTTCTTCTGAAATTTTTAACATCAGATACCATTTTCTCTCTGCCCATGGCACTGTGTTACAAATGAAAAATACATCTTGAAAAGTTTAGAAGGAGTCGCTGAGTTTGGCGGTTAAGACAACTTCCAAGAATAGATATTTCAGATATTAGTGAGTTTGTGCATAAAAAAGAGCTTTCACTTAGTTACTGAAAGATCAGGAATGCTGAAATAAGTCTAAACACAGAGATATGCAACTGGAACAAAACTGGAGTGTGATGCCACAGTTTGCAAAGCTGGTAAGAAGTGTCAGTCACCTTACACAGACAAATTACTGGATTATATATAAATTACTCTGCAGGTGCACACTTCTCATCGCTCATTAACTAAGTCTGTCACTGAAGGGTTGAGATGAAAGCCTGAAAGCAAAATGGTTGTGGCAATTGCTGCAGGGGAAAGCGGCAGAGAGAAGGGAAAAACCCCAACAAAATTCTCTGAAACTATAAACTTGCCATGTAATGACAAACCCTACAAAAAATATATATATGAAAAAAACCCTGTTTGTTATGGACTATGAGCTCAGTATTATCATATTCAAATACTCAAACTATTAAGCAATCACAACTAAAACGGCATCAATGGTTAAGGAAAAAGAAAAAAAAGCTGTTTTGATGGATTCAGCCTGTTTAATAATATGAACTCAAGTGTAACTGCAAGATACAGTGCTCTGTTGTTCTATGTTCACAACAATTCAAATCTACAATGAAGGAATAACAGTTTGCCATATTTTTTTCCTACTGATGAAAAACTGGAAAACATTTTGTAAAGTTCATGTGGCTTCTGGCATAACTTAAATCCAGTTCTAAGACAGGAGCGCTGCAGAGTGCTCTGTCCCTGAGCTGCAGGACACGTTGCTCAGCACAAACACGTGTTTGCAGTCACGTGTGGCCAAAAGCTACAGAATGACTCCACAAGAAGCTACAGAATGATTCCACTACAGCAGAAACTGCCTCTATTCAACAATGATGACGGCGAGCTGTAACTTTAATAACTCACATCACAGCCATAGTCAAAGTCTGAAAGATTACCTATAATGTTTGTCATTAGCTTTTGGAGCTGGCAGCCGCAGAGGAGAAACTGAAGCAGTCTCCGTAGCAGGTTATGAAACATTTGTTTCCTTTTGAGGTTAAGGAGACCACAGCGGAGGAGTAATAGTGATACTAAAAACTTGGTTACAGTTACACACATCCGACTCACGCTGGAAATGACTGGCACTGAGGGCTTTCACAGCCCCTGCAGACAGCTCGCACAGCCCTCCGTGCAGCAGTGCCACAGCAATCCCAAAGGGAGCAGGGAGTTGGACCAAGGGCAGCATCAGCAGCCTGAAGGGAGTCAGTCACTCACTGCTGGCAGCAGCTTGAAGAATACCATGAACTTTCACATCCAGGGCCTTGCTTTTAGTGAGGGAAAGCAGAAAACAACACTACTTTCTCCTCTTCTTCTAAACTAAATGGACAGAATCAAGGCCTTCCTGAAAGTTTTAAGATAGCATTTTTCTCTTTAAATACAAATACAACACTATATACAGACATGATAAAGGAATGTGTATGTGAATTCCAGTGGATGAGTGAACCCGCAGTAAACATTAGGAAAAGTGTTTGTACTGACCAAAAATATCAGGCAGCAGGAGATAAGAATAAAGTCAGAGAATGCAAATGAGCAAAGTCCATGCAGTAGCAGTCAACCTACATCAGCATCAAGGATATCCCCTGCATGCTCAACACACAGTCCAGGTCTAGCTTTGCATCTCAGTGTCAGGATGCAAAGCTGTCACACTCTGCAGGGCGGCCCAGCAGAGCCATGGTCCTCTGCAATCACTACAGAACATCTATTGTAGAACAAACCATAATCTCTTCAAAAGTTTTTAAGAATTATTATTTTAAAATGTATCAGTATTTTAAGTAAATCAACATCTAAAAGTTTACTTCAGTGCGTAGTTTAAAATGCCAGCCTGACATGGATAATAGCACATGAGTAAAAAAAAAAAAAACTAAGAAATCACCACTGCTAGGAATCATAATGAAAAAATACTCTGTGATTTCAAGTGCCATAATAAATATCACCTCTTTAACCACCAAAGTGATCCTTGCTATTGTAGCTCTTGGGCAGCATATCAAAATACATAATTGAGAAATTCCTAAAGCAAGCAGTAAAGGCCACACTTTCCGAAGCAGTTACCGAACTGTGGTGGTGCAAAGAGGACACTAAAGTGACTCAATCAGAAAGCAAGAATATTACTTCTTGAAAGCAAACAAGAAAGTTAGAAAAATGTGAAGATGAACAAATACCTGCCTTGAGCTGGCAGAAACAATGCCAACAGGTTAGTTCACAACTCTGGAGCAAAGATTGCCCATACCATGCCTGTAAGGGGGCTGCAGGCACTCCTGCAGAACTGGTTTTTCATGTGCCTGTAACAGCTCACAAAAAAACTTGTGGGCTCCAGCAGCTTGCTTCTCCAGAAGCCTGGAATCCATTGCTCTGAAAGCCAGATGAACAGAGTGGCTCTCAGAAGGGCAGCATTTAAAAATGAACAATCAAAAACCAACCAAACAAAAAAACCAAATACCCAGGCCAAAAAGTAAAACCAAAACAACCATACATACCAAAATTAGCCAAAGAAGCTCACAGTTCCATGACCTGAATGGAATTAATTTACATTGACAGTTAGCAGTCCATTTTTGAACAACTAGAAGTGTTCAGAGCAAAACACTCCCCTCACTTGCTTTGAAAGAACTCAGCTTTTCTAAAGTTAGAGAAACTATTTGGCCTGTAATCCCTACCTGCAGTCAGAATACAAACACCACTTATCGCACAAAGCGACTCAAGAGAAAAGGAATTAAATGAAAAGCACTCTACACGGTTTCATTTTTCCAAGACAGTCCTAGGTAGCTATACTGAAAAGCCTGAAGAGGAATCAAGCAATTTCTGTACTGTGGCTGCCTTTCAAAGGGCATCCAAAAATAAAGCAATTCATCTAAAACATTTCAAAGGTATCAAACAGTCACGGAGACCGAAATTAATCTGGCTGGAAGAACGGGAGGAGGGGAAAGGGAAGCACATAAACCCCCATGATCCTATGGATCAAGATGTAGATAACTGCTGTCATGGATGTTTCCATTACTTGTAACTATTATGTCATTTGTCTTAGCAGTTACGAGTTAATTCTCCCACTAGCAAAAGTGGGTAAAATTTGCTTTGGTTTCATTTATTACTTTTCTTTCTTCATGGTTCATTATTCAATCCAGTGCCAAAAGGTTAATCTAGAAATGTATGTACCTTAACAAGAAAGTTATGATGGACATTGACTAAGTCTTAAGGGGAAAAAGCTTCTAGAGAAGTATCAGGAGGCAGAGCCGAGCTCACAGACCAAGGGAGAAAGGTATTTAGGGGCATAGGAAGTGAGGAGACTTCCAGCTACGGAAACAAGGTTTAAAGATCTTCACTCCTTTCAAAATTTGTTGTACTATATTTAGGAAGAAAGGAGAAAAGGCATTTATTTACTGAAGAGCAAGTAGCCAACATTAAAACTTAAAACAAACAAACAAACAATATTATACAGAAGTCTCTTGCTCTCTAATCATCATCTGAAACAAGTAATTATTGCATTATTTACTGGGAATTGTAAATCTCTTACAGAAGGAGATGATGTTACACAAGACAGCAAATGAAGAACTGGGATGGGACAACTTCCTGGAAGCAGACTCATCTCTGCCATGCCTACAGAATATGCAGCAATGACTAGACAGACAGTAACAGCACTGCAGCCACCACTTAGTGCACTGATCAATCATTATGTGGCTGCTGCCTTGCATTCCCATCACTGGGTCTGCCCAGACAAAGAGGACATTTTGACAAAGCACAGGATGGCCAGACTGGTTTCTAACTGCGCCAATGTAACTAATGAATGGGAACAAAATTGTATTAATAGATTATATGATTATTCTATTCTTAGACAAAACAAGGCAGTTACACTCTAAGCAGCCCCTGAACAATGAACAACACCAGCCTGTAAGGTAAATAGTATCAGAAGCTTTATCCCATTGATACAGTTATCATCATGGGAAAATAAACGAGAGGTACAATGTAACTTTGTGGATAGAAAAATAGTTGAGAACAAATAGCCTACGCAGAACCTGCTCTTTAGCTAAGCAGTTTGCTGCAGCAACTCATTTATCTGCTGATCTTCAAAGACAGGAGCAGTCTGATGACACTTGACAAAACAAAACTCCTAAAATGTCTTAAAAATGTGATTAACTTCCTACTGACACATAAAAAGCATTTAGGGTATTATCAATACAGTACTCAGTGGACTTTAAGCTGCCATTGAATAAGTCGCCCCAAAAATTTTTTGAAACCAAGAGTGACTACATTACCTGCTTTCAGCAGTTTAACCCTTTGCTTTATGTAATAATTCAGTGTCAGATGAAAGACTGCATGAACCAGAGTTCAGTTTGGACACTAATGACACACTCATAATTATCTAACAAATTTATAACTCTATGCTCTCAGTGAAGAGTGTGGATAGGCAGCTTTCACATTTCAAGGTAACTTTCAAAGGCTTTTTAAGCTCCAGTGTTTAGTAACTGGGGTAGCCAGGAGCACTGGCATGAGTTTTCCAACAAGACAGTGAAATTATTTAGCAGAGGATACCAACCTGCCTGTCTCATTATCCTGGCTTTATGCATTATACAGTGTCACAACCTCTTGGTAGTCATCAGGACAAGAGAAGGTCTGCTGAAAAATCTTTCACAGTTCTTTTTCTTAGTCTGAAGAGCTTTTTTATCTTAGGCTATGCTTCTAGAAAACTATCAGATCAGGAAGAAAGGCAGAAAGATTGCTTTTGGCTACCCTGCAATACTCAGAAACAGTAACTAGGAACAGTTGACAAGATAAATTATTTTCTTCCATGATCAGGAAAGGCCGAAACATCAGAAGTGTCAGGACCTATTATGGCAGTAGTTCCTGCACTTCCACTACCTTCTCCTTGCTGTATCTAGAGCAAGGCTACAGAAGCAACTTCCCCAACTCGTCACGTCTTGTCTCTGCACATTCCAGAGATGGCAGCGTGATTACATCTCTCCTGCAGGTCGGGCACTTGGTCCCAGCCTATGAACACACCCTAAACAATGTGTTTTTCCAGTATCACACCCCTCTTTACATTTTACTGCTTTACTGAGTAATGGCCTTCTCTACTGCAACAACAAAGGCTACCATCTGTGGCATCACTAGAGAGGCTACAAAACCACTCACTGAAAAAATGAAGTTCTGAAAGAGGGAAGAAAAGGATGAACCCTCAGCTAGAGCCAGGGCAGCCCAAGGGATGTGTGTGACACTACACCCAGCATGCTACAGTGCCATAGACATATTCTTAGTGTGTTTAAGACAATTAAAAAGCAATTAAAATAAGTATATTTGGATTATAATATAAGCACATCTTGGAAATAGTGATTCTGCTGCCATTAGCACCTCCCTCTCTCCTTGTGGAAATCTAGAAAAGCACACACCTCCACCACCTGGACCAGCAAAATTTTTATTACTCAGATACATAAATTTTTCTCACTCATTTCTCTATCATTTTAGATAAGTACAATCCACAGCCTCAGAGCCTTGGAGTACATCTATTAAACACAATAACTGAACACTCACAATATGCTTAAGCAGCAAAAAGGTTTTGCACATTTCCCAGTAGCATAAAACATTGCCTTACATGGGTATGATCACGCATGCCACTTGCCCAAACCAGCTCTGAAGGTACACTGCTTCTACGCAGCTACTTTGCTACAGAGTCAAAATAATATTCCTCACTATTTCAGATCCTGTAACTGTGAGACCAGATTTATCCTTACAGCAAACGCTAATTGCACTGCTCACTCCTGAACTCAGCCTTGAAGCACGCTGAGTTTTGCTCACACTAGTAGTAGTACAGGAAGGTAGCTTGAATTTATTTTCCTAATAGTGGCGTGATTTTAAACTGTTGAAACACTATTGATCTGACAACATTGGAGTCTAAAATCAAAATTAATTTCCTAGTAGAGAACAACACTGGATAACAACATGGATTTGCACTGCAATTATTTTATAGGCATTAGGAGCAAAAAAATATAAACCACCTACTTTAGCCCCATCTTTCAATTTACCTTTTAACAGAAAAGATCACTCCAAGCCACAGAAACTCTGTAATGTGCCCAAAACCCTCACATTTAGGGATCTGAACACCTCTAGCATCTCTTCCTGTTATTTTCATTAATGCTTTTAAAGGTCTTCCTTTATTATTGGAAATTTGCTAACACTGATCTTGTTTTCCCTCTTCTTCCTTATGCTCCCAGCTGTGCAGAGAAATGGACAGATATGTAAGGTATTCCACGTAAGGTTCATGGAATCTGACTCAGTGGTTGCAGGTAGCTGGTAGTTCTAGACTAGGCTTTGGTGAGAAGAGGGAAAGGCAAATAAATCAGATTCAGGAAAATAACATTAAAACTATATGAAACTGAAAAACCAGGCAAGCACAGTTAATCGTATTTCCTTCTCACCTGACAACAC
This sequence comes from Bombycilla garrulus, assembly GCA_013400315.1. Classification (NCBI taxonomy): domain Eukaryota; kingdom Metazoa; phylum Chordata; class Aves; order Passeriformes; family Bombycillidae; genus Bombycilla; species Bombycilla garrulus. The sequence continues at coordinate 420,951 of VXBU01003353.1, read as the reverse complement.
AAACAAGCTTAAATCCAGGCTTCTTTGCTGCACAGCAAAGGACTCAAAATCAAATACGCTCACAAGAAAGTAGTCCTTTGAGGATAACTATGGAACGTGCTTCAGAGGTGGCTGCTACAGCAAAGCAGCCTGAGATCCCAGGCCAAAGCATCTCCAGACTCGGTCTGGCAATCCCATGGTGAATCTAGAAAAATGCACAAACTGTGTCCCTGAGGACACAAAGAGTGGTGATCTCTGCCATGCCACTGGATGCATACACTGCCCAGTTGGGATGCACAGCTGAAAGATCTCAGTAGCACAGTGTCTGAGTATGTTTTTCTTGAGGTGGTGGCTTCTGCCATCAAGAACCACTAAAGGCTCTAATTAGCACAGTGCACTGAGTATTAGAGCAATCTGAAATGTAATATGGAAGCAGGAAGATAGTTTATCCCAAAGAACTGTAAACCAAGCCTGTCATGTGTGCTGGTTTGGCTTCTTAAGGACTAGAGGGGGATACGGGATTTCCGACTACTTATAATACACAAGGGACTTCATATTAAATTACCAGAATGCAAGTTTAAAGAAACAAAATCTGCTCTCCAGACTTCAGGCACATCTTCCTCAGTTATCCGGGACCTTCCTAGTCCGTTCAGTCAATACCCCTAAACAGCCATTTGATACCTTGTACCATCTTTATTTTCCTTGTTGTAACTTCTTTACTGCTCTCATACCTTTTCAAGATGGAGGAGGGAAGCAAGGCTGTTAACCAGGCTGCACTCAGTGCTTGAAATGCACCAGCACAGTGAACTTGCACAAAGCTTTTATTATTCCCAGTTCACTTCCAAAGGCGATGCAGTGAATGGAAGAAGATTCTATGAGGAGCAGTGAAAAGGTACAGAGGCAGCAGGCCAGGCTCAGACACCCTCGGGGTGTGCACAGCAGGGAAGGGAACTCGCCATCCCTCCCCTGCACTCATGTTTAACATTGGCATCTGCCACTGACAGACCTCAACACACCAGGTTAAACAATTTTTGCTCAATCCAGGGTGGCTAATCTTATGCAAATATTCAGGGTTTCCATAAGGAACTTTTGAACATTCATACAAAGAAAAAAAGAAAAACAAAAAACCCCAAAACTGTTATTAGCCTAAAGTATTAAAAAACAAAACAAAAAATTCTTGACTGAGAACACAGTTTTGCAGAATCTATAAAACTTTACTGTAGAAAAGAAATGCCCTATTGCCAAAGTGTTTGGCACATTTCATTCAAAGAAAAGAGCAGGCCCAAGTCGTGCTTCTCTTCCACTTCAGGAAGAACACCGCAGCCGTGGGGAAGCATCCCGGCAGCGTGGGGCTGGGAGCAGGATCAGCCCTTCCCGCGCAGGTGAGTTCCTCCTGCTCTGAGCAGGAACCGCTCCGTGCTCTGAAGAAGCGCCGGCAGTGAAGTGCGGAGCTGAACCAATTAGCGTGGGGTGCCGGTGCTGATAAATCCTAACCTCACATCAGGGTCGCTTTTACAAGTGTAGATTAACCGTGGGGAAAACGACAACAACAATTAAACCATTCAAGGCCTGAGGCTTGAATTGTTTTGTTAAGTCCTTTATGTGAACTGATCCACATGCACACGTGCACGGCCTGGTAACACAGGAACATTTACTGCTTCCTGCCAACCATACAGGGAGCACTCCTGACAAAATCATTATTTTCTACTGAAATTCAGTTTTCACTGTGTTTAGTAACAGATACATTTCAAGCATAATAGTAAACAATGATTTTAAGAGATTCCTACCACCAAAAAAAAAAAAAATCTACACTTTGGGTTAATTTTAACGTTTGTTTTTGATGTAATTAACAAGAAGCAATTACACTCTCATCTAAAATTAACAACTGCAAAATGAGCAAAACAAAAAACGTTCATTTTTTCAAATGGGATGATCTGGAAAATACACTGCTTTCTTGTTCTCTAAGACAGACTTCAGAGTTCTACTCTCCCAAATTCCTAAAATACAAGGTTCCCAGGAGCTTTTGAGGTTGTTCCTTAATAAACTCAATTTTCCAGCCTCGCCTGTTAGCCCTGTGCGGTGTTCTACAAAAGCTTCACTGACCCAAGAGGACGAACACGGAATGAGTGTGCATGGAAAGGGTGCCCAGCTGGGATGGGAGATTCAGTGATTCCCTGCCTTGTACATGAAAAAGGCTCAAGGCTGGTGCCCCAGGGAGCAGAGACTGTGGGGTAGTTTACCCCATCCTGCTCCCAATTTGGAAATCCCCTTCCCTCCATCAGTGTCCCCTTTTGACCGGAGTCTCCATGAAGATTTTGGGGTCTAGACACTCCCAAGAAACCCCAGCCATTAAATTTCTGGCCAGCCTTAATCTACTGAATCATCTGCCAGGTGGCTGCTTTCTTCCACTTTGTAGCATGAACACTAGCAATCATTAAAATAATTTTAGAAGCCATAACAGAGCACTGATCCAAGAGTTTTCCTCAGTCTCTACAACAGAACCATTAAATCCCAAAGCACTTTATGCTTTCTCCAGCGTTCGTTTTAACTAAGATTTAACCTTTATTTTCCCTACCCATTCTGACAGCAACCTTTCTACCCCCATCTAAGTGTTAATACAAGAAAATAATTACTTAGGCTCTAAAAAAGAGCTGATTATTGTTGTAAAATATTCTGAAGATCAGCTTCACTTTACTGCTTTGAAGATGAAAGTTACTGTACTGAAAACATCCAAATGTTAGCAGACACCAAAATTAGCACTAAACAGTGTTAATTATTTAATACTGTCTACATTGAGAACAACTTCCTTCAAACAAACAACACAAGCTGAAAAACTGTTTTGTATGGAATTTCGGGTGTCAGTCTCCACTATTTACCATGGAATTCTTAAAAGAATGCAGAAGGGAACTTTTTAATCCTCAGTTAAGCACTCCACTGACAATTTAATCACTTTTTCTTTGTCAACTATTTTAAGTCACATTCTTTTCTTACTGAAAACAAAAGAAAACTTTTAAGTGACTGAAAAAGCTTTTCCTGTTTAACTATTCAGTGTTAAATGGCCAACCAACTGCTCTGGTGCCAAACAGGCTGCCATGGGACCGTGGAACCAAGTCCCTGCTTCCCTAGGCCTATTAGTTAAGCCATCACAATCAGGAATGGAGTTATACTTGGTATTCTAGAGAAAACAGTCTGCAATCTGTATACAGCCATATACAGATTTTGAGGCTAACTTGCTTTTCCAAATGCTAACATGAACACATTGAAATCCACGATGCAAAGAAACTGCTGTGTGCTCCTCCACAGGCACATTAGCTGTAAACTCATTCAGATCTCCAAACCCAAGCAACTTGTAATACAAACAAGAATAAAGAAGAACCTACTGATATACACTGGAACAGCTCTAAACCAGCATTTAGAACTGTACCACAGACAGAGCTTCTTGAACCCTGTACCTCATACAGGAACATCTGCAGCTGCAAACTTCAAAACTATACAGTTTATGCAAACAACTATTTCAGAAACAGAAATTTGAGAGGTGCATTCAAGAGGGAAGACCTCACACCTATGTAATTTCATTTTCCTTTCATTTTAAAGAGCAACCAAATGGCAGGGGTGGAGCAATAATGATGCTTCTGATGGAGTTTACTGTATATGTGGGGCTCTTGGATATTTCAGTACTCTCAGTAATGTCCTGATGTGTCACCATCCCAAATGATCACCCAAATTAGCCTTCCCTTGTAAAGGGAGACAAAACAAGTTGGTCTAAATTCTTCTCCTTTTTCTTTGGAAAACCGAGTTACTTCACATGTGGGAGCACTTATAATTAGCACATTTTTCATCAGAAATACATTCTGAAGAGGAAACAGTATTTCACTGCTCACATGTCTGTAGCTGTAATACTTTCTTACTACACATTACTTTTTTTTTTTGTTTGTTTCATGAGCCAAATCCTCAGACAGTATTTCAATAGCTTTCTGGTCAACTATTCTTAGAACATAAAGGCAACAAAACAGACTTGAAAATGCATTTTAAGACAGTTCACTATGTGTCACTCAGTGAATTACATCTTTCTTATACTTTGCAGAACACCTTAATTCCAGAAATACACTCCCAATCTCAATACTCTATTCTTCCTGGCAAATCTTCCCAACCACTTCTGGTTTTGCTCCATTGCTAGCGCCACTCATCTGAAGCAAATTTTGAGGACTTCCAAAATTAATTACTGCCTTCCTGCTTTGCCTCTGGCTAGAAGCTGGTATAAACACCTCCACTGAATTAAGCTGTATCTCAAATTTCTTATTCTATTGATGATGAATGATTCTTCCTTTATCTCAGGACAACCCAAAGACCCCTAAGTTTACTCCACACCCTGTGTTTTTCTCTCTAATAAGGCAGCATTTTGTGGTCTGTGTCACCCCACACACAGCTGGGATAGAAACCCTCAGTACTCACACTTCTTTTGCTCCAGTTAGCCCATTCACATTTCCTACCACAACTTTTACCCAACAAATGCTCTCGCTATTTGGAGTATCTCTCTGAAGAATACAAAAGCAGATTTTTTGGATCAGTCCTCCCCACTACTGGATCCTCATTGCCTCTCTTTTTCCTGAGCTACTTTTCCATGACTTTAAAACTGCTAACAGTTTTCCTTGAAGGGGTGTGAGCATGGGATACTGCACAGCAGTGGATCATAGGGGAGAAGAGAAAAACAAATCCAAACACAGAGGTACACCACAAACTGTCTAGTATGTAATTCCTGGCACTTTAGCTCCAGACCTTTTTCACCAAAAAAATTCAGTTAAGAAGCCATAAGGATGTTCCTTCTTTCAGAGGCAGAGAGGACATGATTAAAGAAACAGAAAGAAATAGAAGTGAATGAAAGAAATAGAAGTACATAGAAAAAAAAGTATCAGCAATTAATGTTTATTATTTGTAGGTTTTTCATTGAAAAGTGACTAATTTTTTTATTCATTAAGCTAACTGAACTGAAGCAGACAGTTCCAATTTAAATGCCATTAGAGCCAGGTCTGACCCAAACCTGAAACAAGCTCCAGATGTTACTGGTCAAAGTCAGAATTAGAGCAGCATTTAAGAATTACTAGAGACAGTAATAATTTAACTGCAACTGTTATCCCTTCCAGAAGGGGAAATTTTTTCTCTGAAGGAAAGGGAGAGAGACACTGTGCCTTTGCAATAAAGAATAAGAAGATACATAAAAGACATTTCTTAAAAAAAAAATAAGATAAAATAGACAGGGACTGAAAAGAGAATGGTTACTTTAGTGGTTATTTTGCTGGAGGTCATCAGCAAGGAGAAGCTGCTCTCTGGGACACAGATCTCAGGCCAGCAAAAGAACCAAAATGACCCTTTGAAAGAATATTCAGTTATTTTATCTACAGAAACCAGGTGGCTACAAGTGGCAGTGCTGTGTTTATCCAGGTGGTAACACAACGCTGGCATACTTCAAACAGTTAAGCTACACAACAGGAAATTTATCTGTGCACGTGTAACAGAAGAGTTTTTACCTGTTTAAGCTTGTGCATAAATCCCATCAGACACAATACATTGTCTAGGTATTTAGCTAGCAGATGTACCTTTCCCCTCATTACATCCTTTGACTATAAAAATGTTAAAATAAACATACAATGTTAATTCATATGGCCAAGCTCAGGTATTTTAATGTCCCTGTGGATGTTTTATTAATGATGCATTTTCAGCAAACTTTAAGATCAAAGAAATCCCACAAGTCCAAAAAGAGAGGAACACAGACAAGGGGACAGGGTGAATACATCTCTGTCTCTGACTTAGACAATCAGGGTAAACAAGTTATTCCACTAAACTTCTAGATGACAATCTGTGGGATGCTGGAGATCTCTGGGATTTTATCAGAAAACTTCTATCAAGCTGTAGGATCTCCCCATACTGCCCCTCTCAAGGCAGGGCCCTGCAATTTAAGCCACCTGCAGCTGAATGGCAGGAGAGAAGCAAGAACCTAAGGACCAGGCAGCATGAACATAGAGGAAAAATACCGCATCCACCACTGCTGGGATGCACAATGCAAGATAAAAAGGTGTTCCTTCAGTGTTCAAAACACTGCAAATGCCACCCTCTCTTCTTTGAAAATTAAACTATTTACTTCAAAGTGCTGACACAAAATAAATGACCTCAGAACAAAGAGAAACACCTTTCAATTAACCTACAGGCACCTGGTTTTAGCTTTTGCTACTGCCATCATACCTAACACATGCAGTGTTCACAGCCAAATTTGGGTTCATAACTGGAGGGGAAAGGAATTTTCATTATTTTCTGCAAATCCTATTAGCAGTCACCCCCATGAATTTCTCAAGCAAACAGGCTACAAATGCAGATTTCAATGCCAATAATGTTTATTCCCTGCCTTGATATAATCCAGCACCCTTGAAGTCTGAGCATACTCCCAGTCCCTGCAAGCTTCCTTCTCAGGCACAATTCTGAACTCACCCTGCTGAGCTGTACAGGGAACTTCTACTTGAATGTTGAGCTTCAGCTACTGGGGAAGAGGAAAGATTATTCCACATCTACCAATAAATGCACTCCCCATGCATTTGCACACATGCAGACAAACTCAAGACACTGGTCCCAAGCACTCCAGCAGAATCCTGGCATCTCTCTGCAGCGAGGGTTAAGAAGCAGCTCCTGCTGCACAACAGCACTGCCTGCAATGCATTAACTCCATGTTACAGCTGCTGTTCTGGGGACAATTTTTTAAGAGAAAAAAAAAATCTGCTGGACGTGCAGAGTGTCCATGAGATTTTTATTATTGCTTTTAACAATTATGCAATCAGATTGGCTCAACAAGGATATAGCCTTCACACTTTCTGTTTTGTGAGTGAGGAATAGATCAGAATCAGTAGTATTGGTATTACTTATAGAATGTAGGATTATTTTAGTATTACTGACACTATTACTGTAATACTCGACTTACATAAATACTTTGTCTGAGATAAAGAAAGGAGCCTATATTTTATTCCATATACTAGTGTACTGGAACAGGACCAGCAATCCAAGTGGCAGCAATACAGTTTCTCAACATCCAACAAACAGAATCTCTGCTTACACATGTCCATAACCTTCCTGATGCTTTATCTTCAGGGGAAAAAGAAAGAAGCAGGAAAGGAGAAGCAAGAGTTCTAGGGCACTAAGGGTTTTCAGTTGTTGAGTTTTGTTCAGCAATAGAGAGGATGAGTGAAAACCTCAGCAGGTACATGATGTACACATGGCAGGTACACGATGTGCACACAAGAGCTGCTCCTGCCATCTCACTGGTGCTCTAGAAACTTTTTAAAATGGTAACATGCACTTCAGTATACCTCCAACAACTTAACTCAAATCCTTCTATTTTATTATTGTTGCTTGGAAAAAACACATCTCAAAGAGCTGGTAGAACTCTGTGGAAAGGAGAAGGTATTTCTCACCACTACAAGTGACAGTAGATTTGATACAGCAATTTGTTTTTTCTCTGAAATCTTACAACACAGAAAGTGATTAAGCAATCTGGGTAGGCCATAAATCAAATAATTCAGGTATATTCAGGTGCTGAACTACCATTAAAATAGCATCTCAAAATAGCCTTTGCTGCTGCTGAAGATTACAGAGACAGTCCAAATTTCTCTGCAGATCAAGGAGGCAGCTGCATAAATTCAACCACTACAGGACTTAGAGTTACAGAACTTGGTGAGTGAATTAACATGGGAAAGAAAAACAGTAGGGTGAGGAAAGCATTCCAGCTCCCAGAAAATTCAAGCCCACTCAACACAGCCAAGTATATAGCTATCTTCTGAATATAAGCTGAGCTTCTGAAGTGAACATATACCACTAAAAATTCCATGTTAGCCAAGTGCTGGCACCACTCCCTGCCTGGCAGGCAGTTAACACACCATCTTCTTTCTCAGCAGCAGGAAAAAGGAGCAGGTATCCCTCCAGCGTCTTCTCTGCTCAGCTCCAAGGAGCACCCAGACAAGGCTGCAGCCAAGAACAAGGCATTCTTCCCAGCTGCCCTTCTGAACTGGACAGGGAGGTAGGGCACAGTTTTTCTTCTGGAAGCAGTTACATATTTGCAAAGCTTTGCCTCCCAAGGCAGCCCTTCCTCCACCGGTGGTGCACCCGCACCGGGGAAACACAGGGGCACAGAGCAGTGTCCTGCCATCCCAACAGGGCACCCAGCTGGGAGATGGCTCCCCAGGAAGGAAGTGCTGTCGAGCACAGGAGTGCTATGGGCTGCAGTACATCCCTGCTGGAGAAGCAAGTTACCAAATGAATAACCCCTCCCCAAATTTCTGAGCACAATGTAGAAATCAAAACTGCACACTACCAGCAACGGGTTTACAATACCAAGAGTCTAACAGCTTCTCACTGAAGGCAACAGTCCACATTTAGGGTAGAAATCAACCATAATTGCTCAACAACTCCACTTACTTCAGAACATTTCTTACTCCAGAAAACACAAATATCTATTTACAAAGCTGTATGCTGCCAAAATTTTAAATACTTCTATTGTACACTCACCCTTTGATTTAATAAAGCATGCATCTGAGGTGGTTAATGTGCATTTCAAGGTATGTTAAAAATGAGAGATCAAAAATCAGCATTAGTCCTGGTAATCTCTGCCAACATTTTGCTCCAGCTATGCTAACTAGACCCTGTCTAGCATTAAGCTCATCATTTCTAAGCCAGTTTTACCTTCTTAGGTCTAACCTGTGAGTGTAATGATAATAGCAATAGGCATACTTAAAGCTGAATTCAAAATAACAGAAATTTCATGCATCTTCTTCTGCAGACTTTCCAGATCAGGAAGCAGGTTAACTCTGAAACTCTCTGCTTCAACACATCTGCTAAAATCTTTATTATCCAACCATATTCCAGAAATCAGTGTCTCCTGTTTACACTGGCCAGAAACCTCTGCTGATCAAACAGCTGCAGTAAACACCAGCTTCAGGTCTGAATGCAAGTTGGAAATTTTTATCCCACATGAAAAGACAACTTGGACAGGAGATTAAATGCCCAAACATACATTTAGATAATAATTTAATTCGAAATATTATTTAAATTTATATTTCATTATTATCTTAATTTTAATTTAAATTAGGAAACTGTCTCACTTTTTAATATATACTTGAATCAGAAAATAGTAACCCACTTTGTACAGGTGAACAAACTGAAGACACTTCAGATGTATCTCCAAGTAGGAAAATGCAAGAAACTATATCAAGCTACAAGGAATACTCTTGTGGGAAAAAAAATAAAATAAAAAAAAAAAGAGGTAAAAGAAGTAAAGACATTCAGAAGCAGACCTGGAATAAGGAACCATTTCATCCCCAGAAGTGGTTTGCATCTGAACAACATTCAATTTTTGTAATGGTAAAACCATGTGTCTGCACTAAGAGCTCTGTAAACTTGGATTTTATACCTCTGGAACTTTGCTACAGCTCTGCAATGCCCTTCTTGAGGGAGACAGACCCAGGTGCCCAACAAAGTGTCTTGGGTACATTTTAAAAACAAGTTAGAGAAGCCATGAATGGCTTAAGATTTTTCTCGTCCTCCTGCCCCTCAGTAAAGCTGACCCACCTGTCTATGGGGCCAAACAATAAGGCAGACCAGTGAACTGTGCTAGGTTAAAAATAAACACAAAATAAGGAAGTTATTTTAAATTCAGATCTCTTCATTCATCTCCTTATGAGCAAGGAGGCAAAAGGGAAGCACAGACGTCAAAAAAAACCTGCTCTAGAAGACAACCTCTTCTCTGTAGCAACGTTCAAATGAACTAGACACAACTCTTCCCCTGGCTCTCAGCAGCATGTCAAAGTCATCTGACATAATGAAGTCTGGTGCCCAGACCAAAATCAAGGCCCTTCCCTGCAGCTTGTGCTCAATTTTGGGTTAAGCTCCTCTTTCTTGCAGGTATTATTCTCAGCTGGACTGCTGCACAGCCAGCTGACACTGTATCAGGCAAGAGACTCCTTGGGTGTGGGAGATGTTTGATGCCTCTGGCTCCAGAGAGGTCAAGCACACACACCTGCTACGTGGGCTTCTGCTGGACTAATTTAAGCAAAAGCCAGGTAATAATAATAATAATAATAATCTTGAACAAAATGGGCCCTCAAGATGCAGTCTGTGTTGAATTCAGGGCTACTGGTACAACTTCACCAGCAAAAGCAAGTGTTTACATTTGGTCAAGTAAGGCTCCCATGGCTCATGTTCAGACCTTGAGTAAGCTTTACTTCAAGCAATCACACACTATTCTTGGATTTTACCTCGGTTTTGTTCTTCAAATGTGGCAATAAAATATCTAAATTTTTATTTATCTTAATTATTAGTTGCAATACAGATTTACACAAACACTTCTGGGGTATGTATGACCTGAAAGACAACAAACAGATAAACATACTGAGGAGAACCACTTGAGGCACGGGCTCTCGCTGCACTCAGTTCATTGTAACTGCAGGATGCTGAAAAGTCTTATAGAACTAGTTGGAATGTTTTCTTAATCTAGCAAGAGAGGTCACTGACCAATAAAGCTGAAGTGTTTTTATCCGGAGTTTAGAAGCCTGAAGACAGATGCTGAGGTCCCACACACCTTTCGCCAGCGGCAAGGCCAACAGGCTCAGTCCCACCTCTACACCCCAACGCCAGCTCAGCTCCTGCTCAGCTGCAGGGACTCAAGAGGCCCTGGGTCTGACGACTCCTGATCTCCAGCCAAGCACAGGGGGCACAACAGTCATGGCTTATCAACAGGCGGGCGCGACATCCACTGTTGTGCAACTTCCTAATTACTTTCCCATTAATCTGTGCTACTATCAAAATCCAGAGGGTTTCCCCAGCAGAGCTCTGCTGATAAGCAAAGGAGCTGCACAGCTTTCCTCCTTCAGAGGGAAGCCACAAGAATCCTTTACAGGAAGGACCACATCCTTTCTGCTCTCCCTCCAGCTCTCTCTCCTGCTTTGGGTGATACACTCCAAGGCACAGGTATCAGGTCAAAGCACGACCCCAATGAACAAAATAAGTTGAAAAAACAAGACAAATCTGCTGAGGATAAGGAAATATTTTAAAATCAATACAGAATTGAAGCAGTATGTATGAAGGAAAGAAACAACTATTATAAAATTCTGTGGTTAAACTTCCAGAATTAACTACTTCTAAAGAAATTATTAGTCAGTTTTTAGTTCTGGCAGATTTGTGATTGATTTTACTGTTGCTTATTTTTAATTCCTCAGCCATTAGGGACACTTCTAGAATGAAGGCAAAAAAAAAAAAACCACAAAGAAACCCCAATACTCAAGCTTATACCTTCGTGGTATGACAGAAATATCATAACGTGTTATATTAGTTTTTAAGGGAACTGGTGTTTTGATGCAGAGGGCAAGAAGTATTTGAAACAATTATACTGAAGTAGAGGAGGTGAAAGCCACATTGGAAGAATGAGAAAGAGCAAAAGCAAAGCAGATAAAAATTGCAAAACACCACAACTCTAATTGCTATTAGCAGGGAGGGTTTTGATGTGCCTTGTGACCCACTGTTTAATTCATATAATATACAGACACATTTGAGTTATCTCTGTGTTCAAACTTCTCATAGTTTGTCCTCTTCTCCAGAATTAGGTTCACCCACTGATGTTATTAAGTAACTAACACCTAACCAGGTGAAAAAATCTTTAGAAGAGACCAGTTCCTTGCTATTTCCAAGGAAGTAGTAAATCTAACTAATCCTTAGCTTGGTTCAATGAACAATAAAAAGCTCACACAGACTGTTTAAGCAAATTTCGTTTTACAACAAGCACACCTCACATTGTCTTAGGACCCGAAGCCTGTGTACCCACACAGCAGCATGAGTGTCCAGTAAGCTCCAACATCTGTAACAGAAGCAAATGAACCATTTATCTAACTGAGATGCGCTCTGAAGGAAAGCTTGTGCCTAAAAATTGTTACCTGATCATGGTTACCAGAAATATCTGGTGATAAGTAACTGAGACATGTTTCACAACTACTGAGCAGCAAAGAGGCAGCTGCATTAGGAGAACTGCCTGGATTTGTGAGCAGGAAGGCAGAATCCAAGTTCTGCCTCACCTCCAAGTGATGGGACGCAGGAAATTACCATGCCTCTGTATCAGGATTCAGAATTCCACATTGACTAAGACAATATGCATTTTTAGATGGGGGAAGAAAAAAAAAAAAAAAAAAAAAAAAAAAAAAAAAATAAAAAAAAAAAATTCACCCCCAAAAAAATTTCCTAATCTCTTTATTCTCTTCCAGCAATCAGAGACTGTCAAGACTAAAAAATGCAACAGGTTACTGCCCAAAAACTGCAAAGTGCTAAAGAGCACAGTCATAACAGGGTGCTGAGGCAGCCTGGTAGGACCAGATCCATAATGGTCCCTTATCACAGCTCATGGGCAAAACAGCAGTGCATGGAAATACAGATCCCAGGCACAGGGTGGTCACCCTTTAGATCCTAACACCTGCACCCTGGAATGCTGGTACACAAGCCTCTGCCACAGGCATGCCCAGCACAGTGGGAGAACTGCAGAACATGGGCAATTCAGTGCACCTACCCAAAAGTCCCGCTCCTCTGCGGAGCGCTACGGGCTCAGCTGCACACGGGACAACAAGAGGGGGGAGGCACAGCTGCCCCAGTGCCCAGAGAGGTGGCTTCCTCCCACAACAATGTGTGGTCTTATATTGGGAAGTCTGTTTCTCTTCTTAAAATGAAAATTTTCCCTTCTTAAATGTCATATATTAAAAGAAATAATATCATCTATTACCTTACCTGCTAAAGATAGATGTAACATCTGCACATTTTCAATTCACTGACTAGGCATTTTATCAAACCAATTTACACCACTAATGCTTGATCTGTTTATCAGAAAGAAGATGAACCTCCTAAGTTGTGTTTGGAGTTTAAAACCATCACCAAGTTTTAATAGGTACTCTCACACTTTTATCAAAATCTCCACCAAAGTCCTGCTGAACAGTATTTGGAATATCAGAAAACTCACTGAAATGCACGGGAAGGAAAATCTCTGTTGTGGGAATACACAACCATTCCTTTTTTCAAACACGGCAGAAATTCATCCAATTGTTGTATTAGGATAACATCACATTTAGAACCCTAAACCAGAACTGTCCTTAGACCTTTACCAAAACACACATGCACAGCTGGAGATGCCATACACTTTAAAAAATCCTTACATTGCACCATGCAAAATCATCGGATGATCAAGATTAGAGCTCAGTGAACACCACTGATACTCCTACACATCCTTTGCTATTTACACCAGGAAAAGGGAAATTATGAAAAATGACCTTAATAATTTTCACAGATTCCTGCATTTAAATCAAGTTCTACTGGAGTGCATTAAATCCCTTAACACACAACACATAAAGCTCCAAGTTCTGTTTCCCAGCAATTTTATGTTTCATATCAAAGAGATGTGACTATCTTAAAAAAATTCATCACCTCTCCTAGGCTGCAAAACACTGCAGTGCTGCTAAAAAAAAACCATCTATTTTGAACTTTCTCCTCATATGACATTCCAGTTCACTATCCACATCATCTTCCTCTGGCTTACAACACGCTTTGGAGTGCCAGCTGAGGGGCTGGTTCTGGTGCAGAAAATCTGATGGTGTTCAGAACACCTGGAAGTCTGTCTAGATCCACACACCAGCATGTATGCAAGAGCAGGCAGAGGGAACAGTGTTTTTTCTTCCCCAGTTTAAGCAGGATGCTCCTGGCACACCTTCTTTAAGTGGCATCACTCTGGAGCTCACTTTACAGCTGCAGTCAGAGAGAACTCAGGTTTTCAGACAGTGAACATCCTGTTCTCCTAAGACATTTGATGCTACAGAGCATGATGGCTTTGTTTAAACCTTCACTATTATAAGGGTCAGGAATAACTTATTTTGGTAATGTTTAAAATAGCTGCCAAACAGCAATTAAAAACACTAACTGACCTATGCGGTATTGATTATAGCATGGAATTTAAATTTTCTCAAAATTTATCACTTTACCTCCATATTTTAAATGCATTTTGCCTAACAAATATGCCATGCTGTTACACTGAACAATCAAATTGTGATATTCTATCAAGTCCAATATTAAAGTTTTCAGATGTTTTTTAAAATTCTGAAGAGAGTCTCCAAGATTCTTAGACACTATAGTAAGACTAACACTCTCTTCCCCAAACTGGAAATAGTCAGCACAGTATTTTCAAAATTCATCTACTAATTTCCAAAAGCCTAATTATTTCTAGTGGACAAAATCTCAGCCTTCTAGGGAATCTAGGTAAATCTAAGTCAGAATAAGACACTTATTTCCAAGCTGACCATTTTGCTTGCAAGTCATTCAAACCCTATTCGATGTTTCTAAACTTACAGAAATAGTTTTACTACAATCAGCAAGGCAAGATGAAAAAGAAATGGATTAGCAGAAATGTTAAAATGTTGCAGTCTAAGCCTGCAACAATACACACAGATTATGCCACAGCCATTGCCACTGATTAGGCACACTTTCACTCTTTTTACTACTACATGAAATTAAAATGCTATAACCACTGCAGCAAAATACATTAAGTGACCAATGGAAATTGGTCAGAAAACAACACTATATATTTAATAACTTGACAAATAATAGCCCGTCTCCAGCCCCCTTTCTACTTGTCAGAACATTTTTTAATATCTGTTAACCTTGTTGCTGGTAATGTCAAATCAGTATGTAGCAGACTTTGAATCTATTAATGCACATATGTATTTCAGGGGAAAAAGCACACTTGGTATGGATTACTAATAACTCGTGTTACAAGCCACTCAAAATTTTACTCCTTCACAATCAACAGCCCTAAGCCCTACAGCCCCAAGACACAAAGTCAAACTAGAGCAACTGATCTGAGACACATCAAAGCACAAACTAAAGCAAACAATGCCCTATTTTACATTTATTATCATTCAAGAAAAATTGGATGCTTCACAAGCTTTAAACCAGTTCATTTTCACCCTTACCCCAAATATCAAATGATGTCATGCAAGATGTACTGGCTAAACTGGTTTAACTGCTACAGGCTGGATGCACTGTTTAGATTTTCTTGTGATAAATTACTTTGCAGCAATGAAATTGATTTGGTTAATTTTAAACAACTATCTTCACCTGGGTTTTTTTTTTAAACAGTTTGGGCTCTTATTACTTCACACAACTTGACAGCTTGCTGCTTTACTTTGTTTAACCAGTTTTTACCACTTCCGAATTCAGTAAACAGCACGGAACAACTGGAGTGCTGTAAAGAAGCCTGGGACACACAGCTCGTCCTGAGGAGTGTGAGATCTGTGCTTCCTTCTGAAGCTTGCACGTATTTTCCACTATTCCCACTACTTCACAGAGAGTTTACTAAATCTGACAGCTTACTGAGAGCCCAGTTTATGGAGAATGCACAGAAGGAACTCCAGACATCAGAAGGAACTCTAGATTTCAGAAGCCACCAAGGCCATTCACTGGTTGGCATGAAGTGAGTACTTGAGAATGATCCAATGCACATCTTCTCCCAAGGCCAAGCAAGCTGTTTCCAGAGCTACCAAACATGATCATTACTGGAAGTAAGAGGCCAGGCCTGGTTCTTTGCTCTAGGTATAACTCCAGAATTAGGCTAATTTTGCTTGTTGTCCACTATGTCAGCATTTTTATATTCCCTCACTTGACCATCATCTATTTAATGGAAAACACTGGAGAGGGGAAGGGACAGGAAGAGCACATAAACAAGCAGATACCCACAGCTGTATAATGAAATTAGTCTGCATATTCTCCTCTCACACACACAGACCCATTTTATCACCACCTGGCTGAAAGCAACATAGAAGACAGCAAAGGAGAGCAGGGAAAAAGAGGGATACAGGCCTTCAGGAAGAAGGCATAGAAGCAGAAAAATAAGTGAACACTGGGTTATGTATGCAAATGGTGTTAAATTGCCAGGAATTTAGAATACTAATGAGGACAAAATATGAGAGGGAAGCAAGCATTCAGAAGACAGGCAAAAATAAGTTAAGTATTTGAGACCAGTATTCCACAGTGGGTCTGAAATCTAGCAAATTCTGTCAGTAACGAGCAAAACAGGAATGAGCAAGGAGCACAAACTTTCAGCTGCATGGAAACTGCAAAATAGTGTGATTTTAAACTTTTCACATACACACAGACATGTTGGGTTTTTCCTGGATTTTTTTGTACTCATCTTTCATCTTTTCACCTGCAATTTAAGTCTCAATTTTAAATCGCCCAAACTAAGGGAACACTTAAAAGATGGCATTGCCTGAGGGGCTGCAGAACTGAGACAAGGACAGAACAGAAGTGTGCAACCTGAACTACCAGTCACTGCATGTTCCCTGCCTGTGACACTGTGTTGCTAAGCCTATGCTGGCTACTTCAGGAAAGAAACTTCCCTAATGAGAAACACACGTACCTATGGAACTATGGGCAGAGGCTGAACCCACAAAAAAACAGATTCAAATTATAAACAAGGGAAACTTACAGTTATTAAACTGCAAATAAGACTTTTCATGGAAGAACTCTAGGCAACATGTAACTGTAGATTTGTATTAAGCAGAGTTCTTTGAAGCTCACATATTTGTGAAAAGAAGTTACAGAGGAAGCATATATAAAGTATCAGACTTGGATTCAATTACACTTCGTAGAACAACTCACTAGCAAACGCTAGAGCCCTAATTCTTTGAATGATAAAGCAAACTACACACCCTACTTACAATACAGAAAAAAAAAGATTATTTATTTCTTCCACTAAATTTATTTGGCATACAAATAAACTCTTCAGAATTTCCACAGGATAATTTACTAATCACCACCCCAAACTGTTAATTTATCTAACACCCAGGCACCAACGGCTCATCTGCACACTCCCACTCTGTTTCGGCCCAAAGGCAGCCAGAATCACATGTTTTTATGCAGCAGTGAATAAATGAGGGGTGCACACAGAATCCAGGACCAGTGACACAATCTGGCCAGGTAACTTTCAGCATCTGTGCTACCTCAAGCTGCCCTTCTAGTGCATTCCTGCCCCAATGCCAAACCCTCACCACATTCACACAACACTAAACGGGGCTGCAGGGTGAACCCAATTAAGAACCTGAACTACATTTTAACCCCCCACTTTCTGTTTGTAATAGTCACAAGGAGGTGCAGTAGTCCAACTGCTGGTGTGGCACATGAGGGGACAACCAGCAGCAGCAAATACTGTGTTGTCCAAGTGTCCCCTTGGCTTTGGAAGTAGCTGCCTTCAGCTACAGGGACACAACCCCAAAAGAACTCTGAAATTTAAAGTTTCTCTGTCCACATATCACTACAGCCAAGCCCCAGTGAGGCTAAAGCTGATGACTAACACCCACAGGTAAAAGGACTAAATACTCAAAGGGGTGACTAGTAACACAACAGCACTGCAGCGAGTACTTGGAGCAGGTGAGGCTGCACCACCCTGGTCCTGCTGAGCATGTACCTGGCCCTTATCACGGCTTTCACTGCTGCTTTCCTCCGTGATGCAGAAGAAAAGAATTTTTTCTTTCTAAAGGGAATGTCTTCATCCCTCTTGGAAGTCCAAAAGCCCTGTTCAGTAGTACTTTCATTTACAAAGAGTGTCCATAAGGTCATCAAGGAAAAATAAATTAGTCATAAGGGAAAGGGGAGGGGAAAAAATAGGGACATGAGAGCAAACACTCAAAATACTTATCTGATTCAACCCTGAAGGGTTTAATTCCACACTTCGATTACTACATCTGAAATTGTTATTTCACTCTTTAAAAATTATTCATTTAGTGTAGCTGTACACAGACTAAGCAAAGCTTCAAGTAATTTAAAATCAAGATGTGCAATTTTCCACTGTGCATTCTTCACATGCCTCCTAAATCTAATGTGATCACTCACTGAAGAATGGCATCCAATACTGCTCTGTGCATGTTAAAATTAAGCTAACTACATGTTATTGTCTTTTCCTCACTGCTTGAAAACATCTCTAAAGAAAGCACAATCACCCATATATTAAGATGATGAACATTGCTTTACACATTAAATTAATATATACCCAGGATGTCAACTTTTAAAAAAGCTTAGCAATAATCTGATCTTTGCAGTCTGGTAAAATTAGTGTGTTTCCCTAAGAAAAATCAAGTATGGGAATAAACCTCCAAAGGCTAAACTTCCCTGCTTTTATTTTTACATAAATGTAAAGTCTCAAAAATTACCAAGTTTGTCATATCAGTTGGAATCAGCTGCGTGTGGTCTAATAGATTTCAAATAAATTACTGAGACAATGATGCATTCTCAGTGTCACTATGCTGACATGTGCAGAGACTCTTCCCTGCAATGGTGATGGCCACCAGCATGATTTTCACAACATCACAGTGATTTCTGCATGTATTTTGGACTCCTGTTTTCCCAGTGGCAGAGGAGGTGCAATCCAGAAAATTCAGACACCTCTAAACTGTATAAAAATGTCCAGCATGTCACAGTGAGCCCAGCAAGGTAGAGCATCTAGCCGACAAAACTCAAAACAAAACCAGTATACAGTCAATATTCTAAAGGACTTGAAAAGGACACTGAGAAAATACAAATTACTAGTGACTATCAAACAATCTGCTGGAAACTGTAACCTACAAGATGTTAATACAAACTTACAAATAGGAGGTATATTTCAAATCACCTCCTTTTACATATTTATCCCATTGTATAGAACCATCAATCTGGAGATTCTACTAAAACAGAACTGAAGAGTAACTTAGACAGTAAATAAGTTTTAACCACTACTGTATGAAATAGACACTTATGTTTTAAAAAGCCATGCTTTATGTAATGACCTTCTAATCTTGACATGTAATCTCACAGTCACTGTGACAAACTTCCACTGAAACATCTTCACTCCTCCCAATTTCAACGGCTATTATTTAGCAGAAAGGTACATTTGCTAAGTCGATTGTCCCGTTTTCAAGCAAAATAGCTTGAGCCGGCGAGTATTTATGTCACTCTTCACTAAAACGGCTGAATGAGAATTGCCATCTTCACAGCCAGGCGTTCTAAACGATATTTTAGGTAGTTGGTGATTTTGACCTCCGAGTCAATCGGTACGAGTAGCTAGCTCACTGTGGACGTCCTTCCTTTGGGAACGAAACCCCGCCGTATACTTGCCTAAAATAATTTTACGGCGTTGAATTCAGATGGAAGGTGTTGTTTAGAAGAGGGGAGGGCGTGCAAAAACAACACCACAATGCAAAAAAGAGAAAAAAATAATAAATAAAAGGCCCCGCTAAAGGCACCACTGGAGACTACACCGGACGGGGGTAGGGAACATGCAAACGTAGTGCCTCCTTTATGGAGCCAGCGCAACTGCATGACGGTGCAGGATGCGGGCCGCGGGCTGTGCAGGCGCTACACATGGCCAGCGCTGCCCGCCGACCCGCGCAGGCCCGCCCGGCAGCGGGTTCTGTAAATAACCCTCGGAGGAGGGTTAATTAAAAATGGCGAGCAGCCTAGCTGCCTGCATACAATGAGCGGCCGGGCAGGGCAGGGCTGCAGCCCCCCGCCCGCCCCACCGGGTAGCCCCGCGACAGCCGCGTCCCCTTCGCCCGCCCAAGGCAAAACCCTGCCCCGGAATCACGGCAACTACTTAGACCGGACCCCCGTGCCCCCCCCCGGGCTCGCCCCCACGCCTGGTAGGAGGCTCCGAGGGTCCGGGGGCGCGGGGCTCCTTTTGTAGCGGCGCTTCCCCCGCGCCCTCCCCCTCCCGTGCTGCAAATTCCTGCGGAGCCCCCCGGGCCGCCTCCCCCAACTTTCCCCGGCGTCCCCCCGCAGCCCCGCCGGGCAGCGCTCCCCGCGCCCCGGAGCTGCCGGGGCCAGCAGGAGCGGCCCGAGCAGAGCGTGTTTACCACGGAGGGCGGCCCAGGATCCCCGAGCGGACGCGGCGGTAAGGGAGCCCCGGGAGCGGAGCAGAGGGGCGAGGGGGAAACTCTCCGCGGAGTTGAGGGCGCGGGCCCTGCTCGGCTTTACCTTCCATCTCCATGTCCTCGGGCTCGCTCAGCTGCTGCTCCCCGGGCTTCTGGTGCTGCTGCTGCTGCTGATGGTGGTTCATGTCGGGCTGGGGCTGGGGCTC
>VXBU01003353.1:359187-400032 GCA_013400315.1 Bombycilla garrulus | reverse complement strand
GGCTCTGGCGGGACTGTGCCCGAGGTGGGCCTTGCACGGGGCTCGGCCCGGCCCTGGCAGGTACCCACTGCTACTTGTGCGGCACGGTCGGGCGGGTGAAGGACGGATTTGTCTGATGTGTGGAAAGGGAAAAATCTGCTGTAAACAAGACTGTTCCTCGCCTGCATGCCACTATTTTTTCATTAGGTTTGTCTGGAGGATGTAGTCGCTCCCAGAGAAGAGATCTATCTGTTTACCTAGGATGGATGGAGAAGGCAGGGGTGCAGATAAATAAAATAATCCCTGGCTGATCCAGGCTGCGGTTAGAGCAATAAAGGAAGCAACTTCATTTAAGGATGAAAGTGTAGTTGGAAGGCTGTGGAGAGTTCCATTAAACAGTCTGATGTTTACTTCAAGTTCCTGGGAAACAGGCGGCAGAGTAGTCTCCAAAGGGAAGGACTCAGAACATGCAAAACTGGGCCTGCTGAAGGGACTGGAAAAGTACCTAAGCAGACAGTGGTGGTCTGCCTGCAAGTAGACAAATGAATTTTTTAAATTATTTTTTTTTTGTTTATAATATGAGCAAAGCAAAACCAATCCGAGGGGAAAATTCAGTGTGTCTGGGTTCTCAGCAGCACAGGAGTCTACAGGGGTGGGCTGGGGAGGAAAATAATTTCCAAGTGTGGCATGTGAAACCCTGCCTTAAGAAGTAAATTCCAGGTCTAGAAAATGGAAAAATAAGTTAAAATGAGGATAGTAGTGGGAGGATCAGGTTTTACGAACATTTAATTTGATAGTTTGCTTCTCAAAAAAGTGTATTCTGACTTTCCCTGTTGTCCCGTTGAATTTTCAAAAGCTTTTTAAAGAAAAATTAATTACAAATCTGGAAATTATTTATTGCTATTGACCCGGGCAAGAACATAACAAATTTGCCAATTTTGAGTTTACAGTGTCTCAACAAAAGAGGGAGATTAGGACCCAAGTTTAGACAGAGATTGATACACATATCTTCAGTCTCCTCATGTCCTAAACTTTGAGTTCTCCACTGCCAGTCTTTCCCTATAATTACCTCCCAAAACAATTACTCTTTCCTAACGATTTCCATTCCAACCTCTTAAATCATACACAGGTTTGAACTCATCCCTCCATCCTCCCTTCCAAGTGATCCCCAATACAGGATGAACCAGTATGTCACAACAAGAAGGTGACTATGGGTTATTGCCTGATTCTTCAGCCACAGACACTGGGGTTGTGGGCAAGGAACAACTGAGGAAAACAATTTCACTAGTGCAAAGAAGGAGTCCCTAAAGTTAACTGTAGGCTGGTTTTATCATAAGCCTTAAAAACACTTTTGTATGCAAAAACTTCTTTGAGCTTCAGTTCATTTTAAGGTAGGTAATTTTCCAAAACTGTTGAAATTATGTTCCAAAATTCCTACTGTTTTAGGGGAGTAAAAATTGTGAAAAATTCATCTGTACAAATCCTTTATTGTGGAAAAGTGTAAAAGGTAGTACTGAAGAGAGAGGCAGGACTTTTCCTGTCATCAGCTGTGTGTAGGAACAATGCATCATCAGTTTGTGAAGGCAACATATCAAAATCCAGCCCTTGATTATATATTCCTGATTTAAATCTTAGTCTTTTGAAAGCCCAGCTACAATATGGTTTAAAGTACCTTAAAATGTTTTGAAAATACATATGAAAATGTGTCATTTATATTTTGCAAAAATAGCAAAAATCTATTGAGAATTGATTCAGGTATTTATATTTAAGAGGGAATAAATTTTAAGTATGGGTATATAGTAATGTCAAATGCATTTATGAAATAATTAAATAGCAGGCATTTTATACCATCAGCCAGTGATTGTAGCAGTGTAATTTGATTGTTTCTAAGCAGGAAATAGAAATCTTATTAACTGTTGAGCCTAAGGTGAAGTCCAGATCTCAACATATGCTAACACTTTATCCTAATACATGAATAATATGTCTGCTGAATATTCCTAACCCTTTGCCACTCCCTCATGAAATTTTCTGCTCTCCAGCACAAGACATGAAGGCTCTGTCCTTTGAAGGAAAGGATGGTCACCTCTGTATAACCACCTGCTGCTAGCACTCCACACTGTCTCCATTCCAGCACTGATTACAAGTTGCTTACTTATCCATCTGGTCCATAAATGCCTCCTCTTTTCTTACAAATCTGTTTCTGCACTTCACTCCATATCCTCCTGTGACTCCTGTCCACTGTAGTTCTGATGGCAAATTCTTTGTGCAGAAGAGCTGGGTAAATCTCTGGCATGGGTTACTGATGTCTGCAAAACTCTAAAGTGAATACCATTAGTAGGAACATCGTGAATAGAGTCTAGGTATCCATTCCTTTCATTCTTGTCCTTGTTTTTTCACGCTTTCATTTATTACACCACTAACAGAATCTTCTCTAAAGTAAGGCCTCTATCCTCTCTCCAACCAGTCCCACTTGGCCCTTGTGCCCCCGCAGAGCCCTGGGCGATCTGGTGAAGCTGTACCTGAGCAAGGGATTTCATCTCCCAGGGCCAGGCCATGGATCAGCAGGCAAGGGAACTCCCCCGTGTGTGCCGGGATCAATGGGGCTGGAGCTGGCTGCGGCCCCGCCACATTCCCTCCACCTTAGTCATCCTAATGAGATGGAGTTTAAGAGGTGCTATCATCTTTAAAGTGCCGTTGAAGAATTGGGCTTCATTTCTCGAGGCTGACCTGCTCCCCAGTCTCCCTGAAATGTAAAAATAAATCCACGTCGGGCTGTTTATTTTTAAAACGCTCGCAAGCCCGTATTTGTGTGCCAGGCTGAGCCTTCGGGAGCCAGAGAGAGCCCCGTGTCTCCTGGTGCCTCTGCCCTCCAGGAGAGACATCCTGGCCGTGGCAGAGCCGGGGAGCTTCATCCTGTCCTGCTCCGGGCTACCCCATCTGCAGCAGGGCCCGCTGGCCACTGCCTGGAAAACTGTGGGAGGGAACTGCGGAAAACTGAAGGAAAGGAGGAGGGTGCTCAGCCCATCCTGTGCCCCGTGGCAGAATCAGCCAGACCAGGCGTGTTTCTGCCAGCCTGCTTATTTCCTCCGTGCTGCAGGAAATCTTGCTTCCCACTTGGCTCTGTTTGCTGCCGTGCTTCAGCCTAGAGATGGCCTCTCTCGGCCAGTGCAGAACTCGTTTCCAGCACCACTGATGGTGCTTCATAATGTGTGCAGGTGGCCATGTCTATAATTAAAAAGATGTATGGCCATTTAATGACAGAAGGGCAATTACAGCAGCACACACCCTTAATACAGATGCACTAAACCAGCAGAACTGGGGTTGCTGCTTGTGCAGCTTATTCTGCTGTTTGTGGATGACTATCCATTAATGCAGACGTGCCTCTGTGCCAGCAGGCACTGACACACACTCAAGACATTGAGTGTGCCCCACTCAGGCAGCCTCTTCTGGTCTCTCATAGTTTTTCCTCCTCCATCTCACAATCAGACACTTGCTGCTATGGTGATAAAAGTAGTTTGAATTATCTCATGGTGGCCAGAAGCCCCCTATTCTCTTGTTCATGGTCCTTCTAATGCTTTGCCCTATTGCCAGTGCTCCCTGGGTTGCCTTGTACCTGGAAAGAGTGAAATACGATTCTTTGGGTCCCTCTTTATTTAGGGACCTAAAGAATCATATCCCTTGTCCCAGGTGCTCTAGATCAACATGATTGCGAACCAGAGACCTTCCAGCTAAAGCAGGTGATCAGTGGCTCTTGCAAACACCTTCAAGCTCAGTGTGGGGAAAGAAATAATCACAAGGTTCCTGCAGCATGTGATACAGGAAGCCAACAGGTAAAAGCCATAAAATGTTGTTAAAGGTTCAAAATTAGCTGGGAAAACTAGGTTGTTTGACTGCAGTGTATGTATTTAGCTACAGCAACTTGTTCCACCAGTAGTGGGATGGATGATGTTTTATGCCATGTAAATGTGTTTTCTATGTTTCGTAACACTCAATATCCTGCAATAACCTTAGGCTTTTCTTTCCAGTGGCAAATGGCTCCAAATAACCCTAATCTTTCTCTGACCAAGGGCTGCACTCGATGACCTCTGAAAGTCCCTCCAAGGTGCAATAATTCCATGGTTCTTTAATGTGTCAGCAATTTGCACAAAGTATGCAGGTATTTACCCCTTTACTGATTGGGTTTGTTTTTTTTTTGAGACTGATGGACAGGCAGACAGTGCAATAACCTAAGATTTCTTTCCTCAGAAAACAAGGGTAAAATACACAATTACAACATTTTTAGGGATGTTCTCAATACAGAGATCTTTGGTTTGATGATTTCTCTTTAATCACATGAACATTATATTTTAAGGAGAGAAAGAAATCCTTATTCCTTAGTAATAAAGGTAGTGAACCCATTGCAACTGAATACACCATAATTCAAAGATTTACATGACTCAAAATACATTTTGTAGCAGTTTTTCAAAGCCAAAATTTTCATATGGTTCTCACAGGCAGTCAAGACATCTAATGTCATAACTATTAAAAAAAAACAAAAATCTGATAAACTTTAATTTTCACAATAAAACCAGGACTGTTTTGCTGAAAACTTGAAATTTTACACCTGAGCTGGTGGGTGGTGATCAGTTTACCATCTTTGAAAAGTCCAACGATTTTTTTTCTCATCATATTTTATTGGACAGTGTAAAGTATAAAGTCAAGTGTTATAGTGATAGACATCCAAAGTAAAAAGTGAATGGAAGGTACTTTACCAGTCCAGAATGTGAACTGTGTGTGTATTAAAGTGAGTTAGTGGCCTTTTTAGAAAAAATAATGGTTAATATGTTCTGTCCATCCCTGTATCACACACCCTAACAGAGCATAGAGCAGTGGGATGAAAATGAGGCAAGTTCCTCATTTGGCATAGTAATTGATCACCCTGCTGCTAAAATTTTTTTGATTTTTGACATCAAAAGCAAGGATCACCTGTAATGGCAATTTGCCACTTTTCTGTTCAACTGAGAATACCAAAGACTTTCTGTGTGTTTTGCCCAAAGAGTTCTTGAGCACAACAAAGAACAGAAACTTTCCAGTTAAGGTACCATGCTGAGACTTGGGAGATGGTAGTTCAGTTCTTGTCTTTGTCACACCTGTGTCACACCTGTGACACCTGCTCTGCAAAGTACCAAATGGCTGACCCAGAAGACCACAGCACACATTTAAGTTGGCCTTGCTAACTAGAGGCATTAGTTTTGTGTCCACAAATGTATTTCTCTGCTCTGACTGCAGAAGAGGGACACAGAGATAGGCAGGTACTGTCTCTGCTAAACAAAATGCATTTTTTCCTGCCACGTGTTAGTACTGCTAGGCAAACAAACTACTAAGGAAAATACTACGTTAAAATGAAAATAAGTATAAAATAAAACATCTGAGGTTTTGAAATCTGAGCCATTTCTTCTCCCTGAAATCACCTCCCTTGCCTGACTGCACGTCATATCCCAACCTGGATGCCGAGTTTAGCTTTTGTGTACTGTGACGCTGATGGCAGCCCAGGCATCAGCCTGAGACTCACCCTGCCTTCCTTATCTCCCTTTCTATGCCTTCTTCCTCAAAGAAAAACCTGCCTTCACAAATGCCTTCCTACTTTCAAGATTCCACATTAATGATGACCTCCTCTCTGACACTAGTTCTTCATCACCCTGATCTTCACTTCATACCAACAGTTTAACAAACTGAGAGCAGGGCAGGGGAGGCCATAGCTACATCCAGTCTCTATCTGTCATATTAGAATAATCTATTGGATACTAAGGGGTAGATTTGATTTCTTTTCCAATGTGTTATTTACAATCTGGCAGAGTTCAGTACAAATGTAGGAACTGATCCTGCAATTTGAGCAGCCCCAGCAGCCCCAATGAAGTCAGTGGAGTCTGCATGGATGGATCGGATTCCAGTATTGAAGATTATTCTTGTAAACTGTTTCACAAGCAAACCTCACAAAATCTGTAGTCACAGAATGACTAAATAAACAAGGCAAGTAGCATCTGTAGTTGGTATTTTTACTTCATATGAGTGTCACAGCATTGGCTGAATTAATCCATTTTTGTTAAGTGGCAGAAAAAAGATCCTAGAGAGAGAATAAAATAGAAGAAGTTACACTATTGACAGAGAGAAACTTTTAAAAGATAAGCTTGGGAAGACACACCTTTTGCTTTGAAGTGAATAAAACTAGCTGTAGAAGACAGAACTCTCTTTCTATTACTTTCAAATGAGAGCCCTGATCCTGCAGGGAGCTCTGGGCAGGAAGATCCAAGAATCAATGCAATGTCCTTCAGTGTCTCAAGTTTTTATTTCAGGTCAGAAATTCCCAGTAAAATGAACAAAAGTATTTTCTCCTTTTTTTAAAAAGAAATCAGAATTATGAAACTTCATAATTCCTACAAGAAACTCATTAAGAAAAAGCCTTTTAGCTTTTGATAAAGATGTGACTGCTGAATTTAGCCCAAAGTTCTGTCCTATTATTAAGAATTAGAGTTCAGTAGGAGGAAGAGGGAGTTTGATTAGAACCCCCTGCACTCTGATTGTTGAGATATCAGCCTTATTGCCATTGTCACCCCCTGTTTTTCCTGTGCTATCTGCCAGCCAGCAAAGCTGGAGAGGTTTTAAGTGCAAGCCAGCCAAAAACCCAGGACAGAATGAAGAAAAGGTATCTTTGGTCTTTAGTCATAAAGGCCTTGAGAAACAAATGAGATTTTTTTGCTGCCTCCTTCTTAAGGTAATATTCAGAGGTAAATGCTACTGACATTGAGAAGAAACTGAGTATTAATTGCTATAAAACTGCTCCTGCTGTGTTTTTTTTTTGAGGAGGAGGAGTTTCTCACCCCAGCATTGCCTGGATTTTGCAGCATGTTGCAGTGAGGAGGAAGATACCAATTAGAATAATAGAGAGAGCAGGGCTTGGAGCACAGAGATAAACATCTGGAAGGCTCCTTCAGGCAATTGCATTTGAAGACTTGAAAATAGGAAGGATTAATTTAACTGGGATTCTGAAATGGAACTGAAACTGGAGTTGTTTGCTGTGTAATGACA
This sequence comes from Bombycilla garrulus, assembly GCA_013400315.1. Taxonomy (NCBI): domain Eukaryota; kingdom Metazoa; phylum Chordata; class Aves; order Passeriformes; family Bombycillidae; genus Bombycilla; species Bombycilla garrulus. The sequence continues at coordinate 392,988 of VXBU01003353.1, read as the reverse complement.
TAATTGCACTTCTTCCTATTATCAGAGGCAGTTTACATTCAGAGGAGTTTGGGAAGCTGGACTTTAAGAACAAAGAAAGAGAACTGACAATAGTGTGGGAAGCAAGATGAGAGCATGAATTGGTATTTCCACAGCGGTGAAGTCAAAGCCAAGTGTGGCATCTGACTACCTTTATTTGTCCTCGATATTTAGCCATGAATATTATTTTTATTTAATCAAGCTGGTTTGTTATCTGAATAGGAGACATTCAGCTGGTGCTGACATCACATCTTAGAGCAGGCTGCACTGTTTCATCACACCCTGCTTCCTGGGCATGTTCTACACCCACTGCAGTGGGAGTGAAGTGGCCTTTCACTCAGGCTACATTTTGGTTGAGTTTGGGTTTTAACAATAAAAAAACATTTGATTATATTGAGAAAACTTGTGGACAGTGTCAGAGGAAGATATCTGGAGCAGTTCAGATATATTGTATTTGAAACACTTCTGATACATGGTGTGGTCAGTAGTAGAAGGGCATGGGAAGGAAACAGAATTGTCACTTTTATTATTTAGATTTGCTGTGTACAGAAAATTCTGGAATTGATAATTTTTCAGTATATATCACTTCTTAGTCTGGGATCTTTAGAACAAGATACTTTTCAATAACTTTTTGGCTTGATCCTGCAGTTGCTGCATTAAACAAAAAGCAGTATTCCTGTGATTCCTACACTCTTTCCAGCAAGCATATGTACATGTATATATGTCTGTATATGTGTATGAATATTTCATGTCCCTCATAATTTCTTCCTGACTGTGCCTGGCAAGGAAATCCTCACCGAATCAGCACAGCTCTGCCAATGGTGAAGGCTTTGCCTGGAGTGTTATGATGCATGTAGGAACCTGCTTGGACACTTGATTTCCCTGGCTGCTCTGGAGGCTACTCTGGTGTTTTAGCAGACTGCTGGTGCTCATTATGCTTCTTGCCTCGATGCTCACAGTGCATTGATACCTCCTTAGCTCTGAGTTGCTTTTGCTGTAACCTTGCATACATCTTTCAGAGAATGCAATGCTATGATGGAAAACTCTCTGAGTTACCACACTTTTTATTTCAAATATGACTTGGCTTCTGTATCCATCCCTTTCTCCCAATAATTCCATCCTGACATAGTTTTTCTCATAGTTGTAGCTTCTTTTTTGTCACCTCCTGATACTCCAGAGGTAAGAGTCCAGACAGCCCTCAAGAAAGGGCAGCCACTCACTAGAGCTGAGTTCCCTGAAGAGACTCTTCACTCCTGTACTTTAACAACAGGAGAGTCTGATAAGATATTGATTTTGTAACTTCTGTATTGTTCTGTCAGACTTGCTTCCCACTCTCATCCTCTTTTATTTTTTGCCCTATGATTTATTTCTCTGGTAACACATTGACTCCTGCTCAAACTGGGAGCTGCACGGACCAGCTGATCCAGCTGTGGAAACCACCAGTTTGTGCTCAGCACTGGTACCCAGCCACCACCTCTCTGGGTTGTAAAGGCTTGTGTTTCTCTCATTCTGAGAAGTCAAGATACAGAACTGAGAATCTTCACTGAAATGAGGATCTGAATGTTCTCCTCCAACAGTAACCTTTTTTTTAAGGAGTTGATATTCCACAGTCAACACTGTTTGGGTGTTGCTAGTACAATATAAGATCTCACTAGGCATTCACAGCAATAACACTTAACCAGAATTAGAGAACAAACCAACATCTAGGAAAAACCATGCATACATTAATTCAGAAATGGGTTATTCTATGGAATATTTCAGACTTACACAGGTACAAAATGGAAAAGAGCTATTATTTGTTCTGCTAATTTGAGTAAAGGTATAAGAGAGGAGAAAGAATATTTTCAAAAACTTTAGACTGAGTATATGAACAACCCTCATTAGTGCTAGGTACTAAATCATGGACATATCTTTATAGGAAAAAGGTGGAAGCCTGTGCCTGAAGGGCTTTAAAATAGTAGGAAGCAGTCCTGCACGGATTACACAGACACTCAGGACCTGAGGAAGGCAGAGAATGCCTCAGCCAGCACAGGCACAGCTGGAAGAGGATGAGCCCTGATGCCCTCAGGCTCACACATCTTTCCAAAGGGGATACTCCTGTGCATAACTTCACACATGGCCATTTGCAGACCTGCAAATCCAGTGCAATTGATTTCTTCCTCTCTATAGCCTATAATTTCAGAGCTGAAAAATACTTATAGTAGAGGGAGTGCTGTCTAAATGTGAGAGCAACTTGATGTTTAAATAGGTTGTTTTCCAAAGATTTTTCCAATTTGCTACTGATCATCTCTCAGTCCAACAGCTTGGCACTGGTTTCAAGGGAGTAGGGTACTTTTCCCAGTCCAATGTCCTAATTTCCCGCGTGTCTGAATAATAATAATTTACAGCAGTGTCACACAGTTCCAGAAATATTATGTTACCAAGGTCACTATGTTTTAAAATGTCACCACTTTGCTCACCTTTCCCATCTTCTTGCCAGGTGTCACTGCCCTCAAAACAAGGACAACTTTTTGTGAATCAGCACTGGGGCTGCTGCAATTCTGTATTAAGGCCCATCCAGGCTGGAGTTATTTTCCTTCAATTCATTGGGCTGAGAGTGGCAATCTCAGACCTGGTTCTCCAGCAGATCAGATATCTCTGCCTTGGAGAGGAGCAAGGCTGGATGTGGTGTAACCTCAGACTGCTGATTTAATCTGCTGGCCCAAGCATGCTGGAGCCTGGTTCAGCATCAGATAGTGGCGGTGATGGAGGGGTTCTGGGCAGCATGGCAGGGACCAGAGGCCAGGTAGATCGTTGGTCTGATTTGGCTGGTTGTGGAGAGCTTGTACATAGTGATAAGCCATTTCTGAATCCTGCCAGGCAAAAGCTTGAGGACTGGCTATCTGGAAATCCATGGGACACACTCAATCTTCTGCCCCGATGGAGGAGACAGAAGAGTGAAGTAGATAAACACAGCAGCAGGGCAGCATGGAAACGTGGAGGAGTCACAGCTGGAAGGACTCTAGCTGACTCTTGAGGACTTGTAGGAACAGCCGTGATTTTGGGAATTGATGGCTGAGCAGGGGGAGCTGCATCTTAATGTGGAGGTGGAGGGAGGCAGGAGTGGAAGCCCAGGCTGAGGGGAGGAGAATCCCCAGGAGAGGCTGAAGGGCTGGTGTGGATGGGCCCCTGAGAGCAGGGCAGCAGTGCCAGGGTGCAGCTCCAGGAGGGATCTGTCCCTTTGCCATGTCCCTCCTGCAGCCAGTGTGTGCCTGGCCTTGGTTCTCTGCCTCTGCTGGGTCTGGGCACTGCCTGGGAGCTGCACTTCCACAGGGACACCTGTGCCAACACGTGTGCTTTGTGCAATGCCTGTGCTCCCACAGCCACCTTCTCCTCTTTCTCCATTACACAAAATTCAGGTTCATTACTTTTATTTCCCTATTATTTTAATTAAAAATCACTTTTTGGTAAAAAAAAAAAAACAAAACAAAACAAAGCAAAAACATTTTGTAACTGTCAGGAAAGCTGAAAATTTTCAAAGCTTAAATCTTCAGAGCACTTTGGAAATTCCCACCAGAAAACATCATATGAGGCAACTGGAGGGAACCAAGGCTGGTTTGGGAGTAATTTCTTTGGATATCGGACTTCAAGGAAAACAAAATAGCAATAACCTGTGAGAAAGACAAAGACCTATTGTTCTTCCTGTTCTTCTGGCTCCATCAGCTCTCTGACTGTTCCTGCCCAGAGGAGCTTCCTCGTTCTTTCCCAGTTATTTTTCAATCCACTTCTTTCTATTCCAAAAGACACAATGTGAAGTGGATCAATTAACAAAATAACAAATCTCAGGCTTCCTAACACCAAGCAAATACTGCCAGAGCCCATCTGACAATGTCCAGGATTGGAGGACCCCTTTGGGAGCACCACTTGGCACCAGAGGGGAGCAGGAGATGACCAGACCCAGCAGCAGCAAGGCTGACAGAGTGTTCTGTCTCCTCTTGAGACTGAGGGAATTAAGACTTTTTACAAAACTTTATGCAGAAAAATCTCATTTTCATTTGTTTTCCTAGGTTGATGGTATGTGATTCTTCCTGCTTTATTTATGGAGAGATGATTTAGCCACATGATTAACTAACAGAACAACAAATTACACACATATTGTAGTAATTGTGAGTTTGCATACAGAAAATTCACCATGGAAATTACATGAAACAGGCTCATGTCAGTGAAAAGGAGGAAGACTGGCTGTTAGAGCAGGAAGAGTGTCGACCACATCCTCCCATACAGACCGGTCACCTTGCTTTACTTTAGCACTCATGGAGATTCTTTTCCCAAAAACCCTTTTGGTGACATTTTAAAGCCCCTGCAGTTTATTAGATGCTCACGTTTGGAGTTTATTGTGTCGGACAGTGACTCACATAAACTCCTTGTGGCATGAGTTCCTTGCTAAATGTTTTTACTGTGCAAAAGACACTTGAATGGGAACGTTACAAATGGGAGGTGTTAGTGTGGTGGCTTGCAGCCAGCAGCCAGTGTGGCTTCTGCTGCCTGGGAGATTTCCTTAACCCTTGCACTGGAAATAAATAAATACATATAGGTATTGCAGAGGCCCTGTAGAACACCTGCTCCCAAGAAATACAAGTCTTGGAATATCAATGACTTCCCTGTTAGGAAGTTTGAGTTGTTCATTGAAGAACTGGATATCTTAATGTTTGTACCCAGGAAGCAGAAAAATAGGTTAAATAAGTGAAAGAAGCACAAAATGATAGCACTAACCTGTAGGCAATCTCAGTTTGTCCCAGAGGAATATTGTCACAGAAAGGCAAAATGGTTCTGAGATATATCTGGAATTAAAAATTCACAAATTCAGATTACCTACTCCCACTCCCAAAATAATTTGCTGTAAGGTTTACCATCATCTCAGCACACTGATGATGAACTAGGAGAAATGCCAGCTAATTCATGAACAGAGGGGACTGGGCAGAAGTGTAAAGAAAATTAAGACTTCTGTGATTTGTATCTCACTCTAATAAAAAAGGCCTACACCAAAAGAGCAGCTCTAAGTCTAATTTTTCTTTATGGATTTAAACTCCTGGTTGTACACCAAGGAGGCAAATACATCTGTGTATCTACACTATCACTGTCAGTGATACTGACAGAAAGAAAGACAGTTGTTACAGTCATCAGAAATATAAACATATCATTAGGGTTAAAGATGGATGCTGAAAACTGATAAAGGGAAGCAATAAAATTACTACAGCATCCTGGTCTTTCACAGAGAGCAGAGCCTGGAGTAGCAAAGCAGAGGTTCACACANGGTTCTGCCTTCCCTAGCAGATACCTGTCTTCAACCCGAGACAAGAGCCCAGGACAGTCCCCCTCCCAGGAGCTACAGGAGAGTCTGATAACAAAACAAATGCAAAGATCACACAGCTAACATGCTATAGGCTTTGCAAGAAACATCTCAAGCTCTGTAACACAAGCAGTTCAGCATAGCAAATCCATGAATTCAGTGCACTGGAGGCTTTGGGGCTCTTACACAACCCAGAGTGCATCTTGCAAATCTCAGGTGACCCCACATTCCTGGAGAAGCAGAGTAAAGGAGAAAGCAGTGTACCATAAACCATGGTCATATTCAGCCACCAGCCTCAGGTGGCTTTTCACGTACCTTTACAAAAGCCATAAGCCAGGGCTGTGTCACCCAGCCCGCCGTGCTCATGGGGACACAGACACCTTCCCTGCAGAGCCAGCCCTGCCCATGGTGTTCATTTATTTGCTCAGGAGTGATCTGTTCACTCAGAGCTTTAGAGGGGTAAGTGCCAGCTGCTGGGATGCTGCTTTGGTGACTTGAGCTCTGGAGCTCCTCAGTGTAGGATGAACCAGGTGTGCTGGGAAGGGCTCTCTGCTTTTCTGGGCAGCCGCATGCGCTCTGCGTGGCTGGAGCAGGGCCATGGGAAACCTGTTAGGAAAAAGCTGCCTGTTTGGCTTATAAAAGCAAAGGTGAGCCCCAAGTCAGGCACGTGGTGTTACTTGTTATTTCCTGGGACCAAGGTCAGGTGTGCTACCATTCTTCCAGCAGTGAGGAAGTGCCCTCTGTGCTGGTCCTCAGCGTGTCTGTGAGGGGTCTGGCTGCGTCCTACACATTTGTCATTTTTTCCAAAAGCAGCAAGGAGATTAGCTCCCAGATGGATACATCCAGAGTGCTCCATGTGTCACTCCAATAGTGTGCTTGAAACCCACCATGCCTGCCCACTTATAAAAGCTGCAAGGAGAGCACAACTGTGCTATCAGACTTCAGAGAATCTGATCTGCATGGGACAATGCGCAGAAACAGAGCCTTGTCATTTCTGCTGTTCCCAGAGCATTGATTGTAAGCAACATTTCTCCCTTTTGTAGAGTCCTTAGACATAATTCACTATATTTTAGCTAGTTTCTTGTCTGTCTTCCCTTGTTTCTCAATGGGTTGCCATGCTGAGAGCATAGGAACAGCCTCCTCCATTCCTTTCCCTCCTGCTCCCCTGGGGATCTCTCCCTCCCCAAATTGCAAGCAGATTGAGACGTCTGGCATCCAGAGAAGTGGGAAAACAAACGACTCTCTCACAGTCCCCATTCCACTCCTTGCCTGCCCTGTAAGCCCAGCTGGGCTGTGTGTGCTGGCTGTGCACAGACCATGAGCTGCTGCAGCCGGCCAGCACTGCAGGGCCATGGGGAGCTTTGTCCCAGTGCCCCTGTGAGAGACATGTGCTTTGATACTCATTCTGGCCCCTGTGAGAGAGGTTAGACTCCTGAAAAACTGCCTACCTTAACTTTACTACATTTTGTTTTTCTATTTTTCTTTACTATTTTTTATTTTGTTCTACAGCCTGCAGCACAGTGGATTGAACATCTAGAAAAAAACGCTGTTGGAATTTTTTGCAGCTTTCAGTGGTTCAGATGAGACGAGCAATCAAAGGGCAAGGCAGAAGAATGGCTTTTCATTGCTGCTATAAACAATCAAACTCAGACTTTGCACCATGTAGAAGGCTGTGTTATAAACAGCGTGGCTGCTATCATATTACTATCCCCAGGCTGATTTATATAAACTGCCTTCTGAGCTCTGATTAGCTTCAAACACACGTGCTGTATAGGCAGAGCAGATTGCTGGAATAAAATTTTCAATAAGACTTCTAATTATTCAGGTGCCTACTAGTGAGAAATTTCTGTTCCAGGAAAGTTGTATGCAGTTTCCTAAGTGGTTTAGGAGGAAGGTAGTTAAGCAAATGAAGATGGACTGGTATTTCTGTCTGAGGAGTCTGTATCTCTGTGCTGCTCAGGCTGTACATGAGTCAGGAGCAGTAATTGTTCCATAGATCGCTGCAGGGGCAAATAAATGCATTGTAAAGTTAAGGTAGAATGCAAACATCTGCATCAGGACCTTTTAATTTATTCTATGAAAGGAATATTTACTGCTAGTGAAATCCAAGGAGCTTTCAGGCATATGTTCAGAGGTCATGATCAGGACTGCTATAAGTGAACCTTCACAGCTCAAACTCTACTACAAAAACACTTTCTGTCAAGGCATATCGTAAGAAAGAATGCATTCCTTCCTTCCACTCAATAGGTCAAAAATCACACAAGCCCTTGATTATAGACTTATATCCCATGATATAAACCCCTCTTCCCCAAAAGGACTTCTGAGGCAAAGACTCCTCCTGTTTTTATGTGCAGAGCCAGACCTACCTATGGCAGAGAACGTATCAACTCCTGCCTGTTCAAATGGTAGTGCAGTGAGGCTGGGGACACAAGAATAAAACATTAGAGTGGAGGTGTAGCTGCTTAGAAAAGTGCTGCAAATGACTAGGAAACAGCTGCCCCAAAATAAACTCGGGAAGGTGCAGTGTAGCGCTGCAGCTGAGCCCTGCATTAGCAGAGCAGTGGCACAAATGTGCGAAATGGGCGAGCCTTTATCAGGCAGAAGTCCCCGCTGGCCTGGATTCCCGTGCGATTGAAAGCGGAGTCATCTGCAACAATGGGAGCTTTATTTATCCCGCACAATTGCTGCCAAAGCAGTCCTGGGACGTCCATGAGCCTGCTATGAATATGTTTGGAGCGGGATGAATCTGGCAGCGTGCTGCGAAACTGCTGCATCACCAGTCTCAGGTCTGCCGGCTGGCTGCACTGACTGGCAGTTTTTGTGCCGGGTTGCTAAGGAAATTTTAAAGCTTTTAGGAGCCTGAAATGGCACTGTTCAGCCCGCCTGCCCCTGTGGAGACTCATGATTGCTCTACCCTCTAGAGGCAGTGGCGAGGATGGAATCGCTGCTGTTCTGGGAGCTGATGGACACCGGGAGTCAGGGCTGGGGGCTGCGCCCGGCCCGCACCCCCCACACGCTCACAGCTCCCGCTCTGCTCGTGGCTGTTGCGAGGAGTAATGCATAAAGAGATAAGTCAAAGATAAAATAGGAGTCGCTTTACATCCTCTGTCTGAGGGCTCCCAGGACCCCATCATGTGACTGCCCGGTGGCTTTTTTCTTTACTCAAGGTAGAAGTAGATTTGTACCAAAGGAAGGAGAATTAAAGTTTTTCCTTTGTCAGGGACATTTGGCACTTTCTGAAGTGCTGCACGGTGCTTGTCAGCAGGGCAGAAATCCGTGGCCATCTGAGTGTCCTACTGAACTGTGCTTAATCCTGTTAGCCTCACTAATACGACCTACTTCTTCCCAGGACTAAGAGTCATCCGGGTTTCATGGGAAACAATCATGAAACTAAATCTGCTTCCAGCATGTAGGACTCCTGAAAGAAGAGTCACTTACTGACAAGCCTGGACTTGACACCAGAGAGGCAGCAGGACTGATAAGTTCGCACCAGAGAGCAGCTCAGCAGGTTAGAAGACTTTTCACTGGACTTCATTACCAAGCTTGCAGGGCCTAGGGAGCAGTGAGAATTTGGGAGCATCAAACTGGTAACTTATCTGGATGATGGCATCAGGGAAGATGGAGGCCTTACAGCAGAAGGACTCGATACTCTACAAGAGCTTGGGGAGAGACTTGGGAAAATAATTCACTGCCTCTTGGCCAGGGTCTTTCTGTAGGAGAACTTTCAAATCTTCACTGAAAATAAAACAACAGGAACAATTTTAAGGGGAATAAGCTTTCCTGTTTTGTGAATGTGCCTTTTCTTTATTCAGTCTTTCTGGCTCCTCACTACACGAACCCTCCAGATGTGAGGGCTGAGGCAAAGCTCAGACAAGATCAGGATGGCCTTTGGTGAACAAAAAGAAGTAGGGGACAGCAAAACAATATGACAGGTACTCTCTGAGGTGATGCTGACCTTATTTCTGAATGGGCTGAAAAGAGAGAGACAATAAGCAAATATAAAAGGATGAAAGGAAATTTTATATTAACTCTACTTGATTTCTTCCCAGAGCGAAGGTGAGAACCTTCTTGACAGCTTCCAAGTACCCGGGGTTCTGCTCCCGGGTAAATGTAAATGATGCGTTGTGAAAAGCCACTCAATTCTGCAGTTTGAATTTGGCTAATTAGAGGAGGCCTACTTCTTAACATGTGACCCTTCCCATGAGAAGGGCACGCTCAGAAACTGGTACACCAGAGCAAATGCAGGTGCCAGGTACAGCCCGAACCTGAGAACCAGAGTCTCCAGTGCATTGTTACCTTGCTCCTTAAGGGGAGGGCTTCTATTCTGCCCTGCAGTCCAATCCACAGCCAGGTGAGGGATAGAGAAGCAAACCTTGAGATGTACTGCCCAAGCATAAGGAACTTGTCATAGATCCAGAATTAAAGCCCGGCGTAAAGCCTGGAGTATGGCGGGGAAAGCCCCTAATATGCCAAATGTCACAAACCTCTCAGCAAGGCCCAGAGATATCACCAAAGTTTCTGTGCAACATTCAGTTGTCATTTCTCTCTGGAGACATGCAGGAGGACACTGTCACAGCCTGCAGGGTCACTAACGTGAGCTATGCAGTGCGTGGGAGACCAAGGAAGAGTCTCCCTCGGTATCAGACGCTTAAGAGAGTCTTTGTCATCCTGATACTGAGAGCAGTAAGGTGATAAATCGATGGAAAGCAAAGCTTGCAGGTTGACAGTGGCTCAAAAAATATTTGGCAGCCCCCAAGGTGTTCATCTCCTCCTCCCATCATCACCTCCAGTTTGCTTAGCGCTGTTTGCTTTCCACTTTGATTTAACCCTCCATTAGCTCTGGCCTAGTGGCAAACTGAGAGACAATTCAAAATCAACCTGCTTACCTCTTGCCTCGGCTCCTGAATCCCAAATGGCGAGGTACCTTGCAGGGGGAGGAACAAAATGTGCTGCCTTATTAAGAGACTGTAAGGACCCACAGTGCTCCAGGGGAAAAATGAGAGGCAAAGCTCAGCAGCAGAGGAGGGTGGAAGGGCTGGCAGGAGGTTGTGGGAAGGTTCTATAGCAGAGAGTGGAACCCATCTCTTCTCCCTTGTTTTAGTCAAATCATTCTCTAAGTGTGTGTTGCAGGGCTGTCCTGAGCAGCTCAGTTTGTGTTACAGGCAGCTGTGATACAACACTCAGATATCGAGGTGGTTTCTAGGCAGTGATTACACAGCCCAGTGGTGGAAGCTTCTCAGTGCGGAAATGGACACGAGTGGTAGGGGAGATAAAAGGTCGTGAATGCTGAGCTAGAAATGTTGCTATTGGTATGCAAAAGGATATAAACCAGTCTCTTAGTATGAAAACATGATAAAAGAATGTAATTTTCATGGAACAAAGTAACACAGGGACTTTATGGAACCTCTCTTCAGTCCTCCCAGATTCAGAAGTATTAGACAAGTAGTTTTATTTCCCTGTTACAGCTTATTATGAAAGGACATGGCATGCTCTGCACCCCCTCTGGTTCTAAGATTGGTCTTTATCTCATAATGTTCTGTATGTGAAAGTATCCTGATGGTTGATCAGCATTAGGCCTACACAAATAAAGTTAGAGCAATTTCACTGGATGTTATCTCCAGAGAAGGCAGGACTAGGAACAAAAGGTCAATTTAAGGTGCATTGACAGAGTTGGATGCTGAGCTGTGTCTGAGTGTTTCTCTGAACTCTGAACAAGAGCAGCACACGGCTTCTGTGCTGTTTTCCAGCTGGTTCTGCTCTGCATGGTGACCAGTGTTACACTGATCTAGTGGAATAACATCAAGCATGGTATGAAAATAGTCCTTCGAGTACAATTTGCTACCAATCAGGTTCAAATGGAGTGAAAATCTTGAAAGAAACATTGACTCACCAAGCTGAGGCTGTTTGGGCTTTGCCCAAAACTTCCTCTAAAAACAAAAACTGCTTGAAGAATCCTCAAATCTTTAATAGTGTGCCCCAAATTAGGGAAGTGTACCAAGAGATACAGGCTCTGCTGTAGCAGGATTTCTTGTGTGTGTACCACTGCTGCCCAGCAGGCAGATGTGGGTCTGCTCCTCCAGAGCTGTCCCTGTGCTGCCTCTCCCTCCCTGCTCTGGATCAGTGATGCTGCCCAGTGCCTCAGATCTGCTGTCAGGGACTGTGGTGAGATAAGTGTGATGACTCACTCCTCTGTTCTGTTCAAGAAGGGTGTAAATATTATACAGCTTCTCTTGATTCTAAAAGAAAAACAAAGAAGAGATTTTAGAGTTTCTGAGTACAGTGCATGGCAGAGACACAGGCAGACTGCATTACATCCCTGTGAACTCACAGATTCACTTTTTTTATGGGAGATATTTTTCATTTCTTCCACCGAGTCAGGGGAGAATCATCTTCCTGTCCACCTCTCATTCAGTCTTCCTCCCATTCTGTCCTCCACAAAAATGTTTCACTGCAACTTTTCTGACGGTGCTCAAACCTGATAAATGGCACATAAAATACAGCACTATTAAAATATGAATCAGTCGCAAAGCACCTCACTCCTGGTGAGGCGACACAGACTAAAAACCAGACTGGGGAATTCCTGATGGATTTTCTGGAGCTTCATCTTCCCAACTTCTTTTACTGTTATGCATAAAACAAAGAATAGCTTTATTTGTGGAACATATCAACTTGCTTAAAACAATACAAGCAGATGAAAACACAGCCCTTCCTCCTTTTTTTGTAAGTTTGCAAGCCAGCATGGTCTAGCCATTCATCCAAGAAAATTCAGAGGAATCTGAAACCCATTCCCTTGGCAGCTGGACAGAGGACTGAATTAAATGGGAAAGCCAGCTCTTGACAACAGAGAAGTTTCCTTCTGGTATGAGACACCAAGGTTCATAAAGCTGCTAAAACAGAGGTCTATACTACACCAGGAACTGTCTCTTTCAGGTTGACTCCAAAAGTGAAGACAAAACAAAATAGGAACCAAGATAAAAATACAGTTATTTAAGCACTGACCTATGACTGATTTGGACAAATAAACTCCTGTCACCAAATGCCTTGGTTGTTTGAAGGTGCCACATGCTGGTGAAAGGCCACTGGCTTTGGGCTGGAGCTGTTTGTAACCAGAGGCACAAGAAGCCACCCAAGAGACCCTGGGCACCCATAAACCAGAGCCCTTGGCCCCTCCTGCAGATGCCAGGGGGACACGTGTGGGCAGGCGGGAGCTGCTCCCACTGCCAGGGAATAAATAACCCTGAGTGTGTGCAGGACAGGCTGGCAGAGGCACTCCCTGTGCACTGAGGTCTCTGCAGGAGCCTGGGACAGTGAGGCCAGCCAGGGTCTGGTGCCATCCCCACCACCCACAGCTCGCTGGGGAAAACCAGGCTGGAGTGTCTGAACAGCCTCACTTGCAGTGCCCTCTCCTCTCCACAATCTCACAGTCTCTCACAATCTCACTCGTGGATGACCCAGTGACAATCAGGCGAGGGATCCTTATTCACTCTTATGCAGTTAAAATTTGATTGATTTCCATCTGGTGACTTCAGAAGTGGTTGCCATATCCAGATTGCCTCAGGTCATACATTTTGTCTATTTATATCCTTGCAAAGGAGAAATAAATACAGGTAGATGACATGGGAAAGTGCCCTGAATCAAGCAGAAAGCTTTAGTTATGGCAGTTTTATCATGTCTAATGCTAAACTTAATATTGCAGAAAATGCTAAAAGTGAGAAGAAATGAAAACAATTTGTATCTTTGTGGTTGAACTGTAAACTATGGCACCAGCGCAGTTCTATCCAGAAAACAAAACCCCACCCCCCTCACTGGTTTCTATTACACTCAACAGTTAAAAATGGTGCTGGTGGGTAAATCCTGCTGTAGGCAGAATAAAGCATGGCCCAGCTGCAGTGCAGAACTGGTTTCCCTGTCTGTGTGTGTGCACAGCGGGCACTCTCTGTAATGAAGGATAATTGTGTCAGTACATAATTAGAGATAAAAAAGCGGGAGGGTGAGATGCCAGTGATGAGATCAGCATGGCAATCCTCCTAAAGAGATAGATATCTACTTGCCACGTGCTTTGGGGCCAGGACTGGGACTAGGGTCAAGGAACTACATCTCTGTCTAGGATGTTGCATGACCCTGAGGAGAACGTTTAACTTTTCCTTGTCCCATTTCCCACGTGGTGCAAATGAAAGCCGATTATTCAAATTAATGTCACCTCTCTGCAGCGGACCTATGTAAAATTCAGGCAATACTTGAATCATTTAAAGGTTCTTTCCAAGATGCACTGGAGCAAAGTTTACACAGCAGTTCAAAGGCTGGAAGACTTGCAAAAAGAGTTTAGAGGGATTATTTATGGCTTAGCTAAGCACTGATTAATGGACAGTGTGTCTGGAGGCATCCAGGATCCACGTCTACAGGGAAGAAGGGAATGGGCAGTAGTGAAAGCACCAGTTATCCTCTCACAGGTCCAGCTGTTGACGCAAAGACTGGGAGAAGCTGCTCTGTAAACTGAGGTACTGAACAGGAGCCCTTATTCTAGAGGCACAGTGTCAGAAGGGATTAAGGCAGGGAGAGAGCTTTGGGAAGAAAAGGGGTTTGCGGAAGAGGATAAGGTGGGAGAAAGGGGGATTGCAAAAGAGGAAAGGAGACAGTAAGATTCAGACAGCAGGGTGGGAGGTGGTAGAGGCTCTGCCTGGGCACCAAGGATAGCAGAATCTCTTCAGCCATGCCTAGGAGGTTGGGACGTTCCCTCTTCTGCGACTGAAGTGAGTGTTAAACACTTGGTCTGGGCAGCACCTGGACCTAAACTGCAATATCCTGTTGGAAATGTGCCAGGTGAGGACCATTAGCCTCAAAGCCCCAAAAAAGGCCATTTTTGCAGTGCAGGTGGTCTCATGGTCTGTGCCATGAAGAGGAGGGGCCCTGATGAGCAGCACTGCTCTGACTTGTGAGGAGCGCACTCGCTCGGCTGCACAACTGAGCGCAGAGAGAGTGGCAGCATTGTTGAAACCACTCCTTTGTGGGACATTCCTTTTTTTAAAAGCCTTTCATGTGATGCTGGAACAAGAATGGGAAATGCCTTGTCTCGGGCTTCCTGTTGTCAGAGCAAAAAATGATCCAATATCCTCCTGCACGGGGCTGGCGTGGGCCCAGAACGCTCTCGATCACGAGCGGGGCTGCGAGGCTGGGGTTGCTCCTCCTGCCCATGGGCACTGTGCCTACTCCTCCAGCTCATATTTTATTTTTAATTCAGCTACTCAGAGGGATGGAGAGAGGAAGAGGCGGGTGCTGCCCTGGGTGGAAGTCCAAAGAGCATTGTTTTCTCATTATGAGTATTGTGTTGCCATCATGGATAATTATAATCTTACATCTCGTTTCTTTTTTTTTTGAAAACTGCACAAAAGCACTGAAGCCAGAAACTTCTTGGTGACAACCTAGGAGGTATCTGTTGTTCTTCCTGACTGTATTTTATCTTATGGGGATTTTAGGGTATTGCTGTGGAAATGCCAGATATTAAAACCTCATTATACTTCTGTTTGCAAAACAGATCTTAATCACTCGCCATCCTAAACAATTACCCTGGCAGGCAAATTCTGGAAAAATTAACAGCCAAGAAGAATGAAAAATCTTTTCTTTTTTCTTTGTTGAAACAGCAAAATCTGCATGCAAATTCACTTAATCAGACAAAACGCCCTGCTAATGCAGCCCTATTTCCAAGGAGGCACTTTTCCAATTTCCTAAAGTGGAGCTACTTGTGTTTCCTAAACCTTGTTCCAACTATAGCTATAAAATAAAGTTCAGTGTTTTTCTGCAACCTGTCTCAGCACACGGGGCTCTGCTTTGAAGCAGAGGGATGCACTCCGTCCTTGCCCTCATGGCCTCTCCTGTGTGACTCTCAGGAGCAGTGGGAAGTGCAGAGCCCTGCTGTCCCCGGGGGGTCAGCACTGCAGATCAGCATGCCTTGGCACTAAGGATTAACCAAGGCAGTACTGATGATTTCTGGTATTTCCTTGTCCAACAGAAAAAGATCTCATGCACTTTTGCTGAGGCTCCTGAGTGATTCCCACTTCCAAAAATGATGTGGTAGGACTGCCATGGGTTTACTGGGAAAGGAGTAGTGAAGTCTAATAGAATTGTCTTGGTTTCATGGGGATTCCAGTCCTGAAATTCCTGTCCTTGTGTTTGACTGAGTTCCCTGTGGTCTCTGTTACCCCTTGGGGTCTCAGTTACATCAGCCACAGGTCTCCTAATTGTCAGTTCAGGTTGTGCTTAAAGCAAAACCACTGACATGAGGTTCAGAGGGTATTACTTTAATGCCAGTCATTTCACTAAGTAATGAATTTTATTTGAATGCTTACTTGCCTTGGAGAAGATTAATCTCTTTGCTGTTTCCTCCCCTGTAGAGAGTGGCCATTCCTTGACTCTGGAGATCTGACTTCTAAAAGGCTTGAGCTTCGTGCTGCTGCTCCAATCCAGTGCTCAGGCACCAGACAATTCCTGAGATTACCACGAAGTCCCCTCCAGGACACCTCACTCCGTGTCTCTGAAAGGGCCGTGGGTCATGGTGCCCAGGCTGCTGTGAAAGGTGGTCCCAAGGAGCCCCTGAGTGCTGGGCTGGCCAGCCTGGTCCGTATGTCTGTCTGCTCACAGTCCCTCCCTGAGGCTCAGGCAGAGCTGCCGACCCCTTTGCAGCAACCCCCCCTCCCGGTTTGGGGGCTCCCTGGAGTGCCCTGCACCCACCCAAGGGGAGAGCACACTGCTGTCACTGCCCCTGGGCCCATCCAGGCAGCAGGATTGATTGACTGATTGATTGACTGATTGATTGATTGATTGATTGATTCATTCATTCATTCATTCATTCTGCAATAAATTACACCTGATAAAGCTTCTGGTATACCTGAAAACTAAGAGCACATGATTCCGTGTAGGTCTGTGAGAGAGAGCAGGGTGAGTACAGTGCTTTGGTTTCGCTGCTTTGGTTTTGAGGCTGGTGATGGCATGACAGGGCTGGTGATGTAAGTGCTCTGTAAGACTGTTCTCACCTTGCCAAGGCAGCACTTCAGTACAGCACTGACTGCAAGGGTTAGGAAATTTCTGAGATCACTGCTCTCCTTTAGGGGCTGTAACTATTGAAAAACGCCAAAAGATTAATGGACATTACAAATTGTGTTAACTCTGTGTTTCATGTCTTAGCTCTCGTGGCCAATACATGTTTATTTACTTATTCTGTGTTAGATCAGTACCTGGATGGGATGCAGAGGATGGGTATGAGTGTTCCAAGCACAGAGCCAGGACCTCTGTGGCTGCTGAAGGTTCCTGGAGAAGCCCAGCACAGGGAGCTGGATGCTGGGCTCTGGGAGTACGTCTCTGGGCGCAAGTACCTCCCACTCCGCTCTGAGCCCCGGGCGCTGCTCAGGGCAGCGATTTAATGCTAATTTGAGCTGATGGCCGTGATTTCCAAAACACTCGGCGTTATTGTGCACACCTTTTCAATCTTCTCCGTTCAATACACAGCCTGCGGTTTGCACTGGCTCCCAGCTAATCCCTGGAGGGGCAGGAGGCTGGGCAACGGGCCAGCTCATCCATCCATCCATCCATCCATCCATCCATCCATCCATCCATCCATCCATCCATCCATCCATCCATCCATCCATCCATCCATCCATCCATGCCCTCCACTCTCCCTGCACCCTGACCTCCTCCCCACCTCAGCTGAGATTCTGTTCCCGTTAACAGGTGTTAGACAGAGGTTTCATGTGAAATATCAGCATGAAGGTCCCTGAAAATTATTTCTTCCCAGGAAGCAACGCATCTGCTCTTTATCCCAGGAACGTCTGCTCTAGAAGCATTTACAAGGACATTAGTCATTCAGGATCTGGTTTGGTTTTCTTGTTCCATTAGAAAGACATGGTTGTAAAGCTGCACAATGAAAAAAAAAAACAAACCAAATTAGGACTATTGGGGTGCTCCATTTGAATTTGGAATGCTGCTTTAGGTACACTACACAAGGACAGAGGCACCAGAGACGCAGAGATTATGCAGCACCCGAAGGCAAACACACTGGAGAGTGTTTCTGGTGGGAAGGTGCCTGGTGAGACCCTTCACACTTCTTTAAAGGCAAAGTAATCTTGTGAGAGGTAACCAAATCCCGCTGTGCTCGGTCTCTCACAGTGCCCGGGAGCCCAGAAGCATTCCCGGGACAGACCCAGCTCCCTGCTGCCTGCCCTGCCCAGACCTCGCTGACATTATCTGAAGGGATTTGCTGGGCTGCTGTGTCCATGAGGAATTGGCTTTCATCAGAATATTGCAATAACCCTGTTACCCTCAACTGCCCCCATTAATGTGGGTAACAGCCGCCCTGACACAGCGAACTGCTCTCCGGTGCCAGCGCTCTTTTCCTCCTCGTGTGGGACAGGAGCAGCTCCCTCCTTCCCCCGCAGCTGATCCAGTGCTTCGCTGCCAGCCACCAGGCAGAGCCCGTTCCCGGGCCCCGAGGCTGCCATAGCTGCCATCCCCAGACCCCCACCCGAAAAGCTTCATTTCTGCAGAGGTATTTCCAACGTGAGAACAGTGATGCAGGAATGGAGACCTCTTCAGACCTGCTGAATGCGTCTTAAATATGTGAATGTCTGTCTGATGTTAGGCAGACGCGAACTGACAGAGGGGCATCTCTGCTCCCGCTTCTGGAGAAAAGGAAGTTCCACTGTTTAGTCCACAGCCGATGGCACTGACATAAACATTTAGTGAGCACAATGACAAATACTCTGTAGCTGAGCACATTCGTACTTCAAGAGTCACCAAGAGGGGTTTAAGCACATCTGAGTGCTCAGCGGGAATGGGAAGGACAGAAATTTCTGACAATTAGAATCAGCCTGCAAGGAGCTCCTGCCAGGTATTGTATGCGAGTACCCCTTGCTTCAGGAGGTTCTTAGCAAAAAAAAAAAAAAAAAAAAAAAAAAAAAATAAAGAAATTATCCCTCTATATCAAGTGAGTGGATGCTGTCAGCCCAAGCCGAAGGATGAGGCACAGCGCAGGCACAGTGACGCAACCTCAGGAGTAAACCATGGTCCATCTTGGTGGAAACTAAACACAAGGCAGAGCTAAAGCTCTGTAAAGGCTGCAAGTCCGAGGGGAGCTCCGGGGCTGAAAAGATGAGTTTTGTGTGGGAAGGGCGCCGGGGGGAGAGCAGCTGCTGGCCCAACCCCCCAGCCGGGATGGGTGGGAGATGTCTGCTTAACAGCCCACATTCCTGGGCTCTGCCAGCTCCCCCTAATCTCCTGATCTCAACAACAACCAGCTATTTGTCCCTAAAGTGGGCTGGCAGGGGACAGAAGAGGCCTTTCAGGTACACAGGTTCCTGCAGCATTGCCAATTCTCAATTATTATATGAGGCATTTCACAATATTTTGTGTAATTGATTTTTTGTTTTTATTTTTTTTTAAGCTTCACACACTGGAATTATGTCAAAATGAGAATTTCAGCCCAGATTCTAGAGAATTTTTTTCATAACCCGCAGCTTGCTCTTTCAGAGGAGGGGAAGGTGATTTGGGAAGCTTTGTGCTCCAACAAAAGTGCTCCTAATCACGACCTGAGCTGGGGATCAGCCCCATCAACGTGAAGAGCAACTTCCCTAAAAGCTGGGAATCTGAGGGATGGGGAGGGCAGACACAGCACAGTGTCTGACAGAGACAAGAGGGGAAAAGACCTGTTGCTTCCCTTGTAGGAGGGGAGTGATGGAGGATGGAGAGGTCGAGCCAGGCAAGGACGGGGAGCCAGCCCGGGCTGTGCAGGGGCCCAGGGTCTCCTGGGCTGGGCAGACCCCTCCCGAGCAAAACGCTTCCCCTGAAAAGGCAGCGGCCCTGTTATTTTGTCATGTCCAGAGTGAGCGTGCTGGAGGAGTGTAATCTTCCTTACACCCAGAGGAAGGTATTTGGAAGAACTTTTTTGGCACCATCCCATAGAAAAGGCTCTGCCAGCACATCTTTCAGCACGAGAAGCCAAAGGTGTCGCCGATGGGAACGAGAGAAGCGGACGCGGCAGTTTGAAATAAGATGCGGAATAAGTGTGGGCCAGAAGCTGTGCTGGAGATCTGCTCACAGCTGCAAATCCCGGGGAACAAGGGACTGCTGCTGATGCCTGCGGGACCACGAGGGACCTCTCCCCCTGCCTCACCCGACACGGCACTAACGATGCCAATCGAGTGCAGCCCATACGTTCTGTGCCCCACACAAAAGCCGCCGACCCTCCCTCATTAACAGATAAGTAAGAGGGGTTGGAAGAACCTACAAGTAACTTGGAGCAGTGATTGATACTCTGGGATTTCTCTCAGTAGTATTTTTCTGAGTCACTCCTTATACAATTCGTTATTTTAACTCCAAACGGCTTTTCTTTCCTGGAAACAAACACTCTTGTACAGGTTCCCGAAGTTAGAGCTGCGTCAGTGTTTAATAATCTTTGAGGGTAAATTGAATTCCCTCTCTTAAAGCAGCAGGGGGAATTTAATCTGATGGTTTCTATTAAAAGAAAAGGTTCCTTGTGAAATTTTCCCGATGCGCTCAGTGGAGTGCGCGAGTCACATTTGTGGTTGGTTATTCATGTTTTCACTTTGAAGTGCAGGGTGATGGTGTGATAAACCCCGCAGCACTGGGAAGCGTTTATTTTGGAGGAGAAGTTATTTGTTGGAACTTCTAAATATATTTTGGATCGTTCTTAAAATAATGCACCCGCGTGGAAGGTGTAAGCCTGCGGGGAAGCGTGGCCATCCTTCTCCTGCCCTGGAGGGGGGCGTTAAGCAAAGAAAGGAGGAAAGTTGCTTAGCCTGAAGTTACATGAAATAATTTCGAAGTCACCAGCGAAACAGTCTTCTCACAGGCAGCGTTTGGACCGGGGACAGGCGCCCCCTGCAAACATTGCTGGGACCTGGGGGAGCGCTGGAAGGCGGCTGCGAGCCGGGCTGAGCACGGGGCTGGCACAGCAGGGGACAGCAGCGACAGACAGCACCTGGCAGCAGCGGGCAGGGGACAGCAGGGACAGTAGGAGACAGCAGTGATGGGCAGGGGACAGCAGGGGACAGCAGCGGGCTGCAAGGGACAACAGGGACAGTAGGGGACAACAGTGACGGGTAGGGGACAGCAGGGGACAGCGGCGGGCAGCAGGGGACAGCAGAGGACAGCCAGTCCGCTGTCATTCATCTTCCCAGATTTCTTTCCGTGGGTTGTGTGCGCAACAGTTGGCATTCCCAGCCCTTCCTTCCCTCCTTCCTGCTGGGTGCTCCGGGGCACGGAGAGCTCGGCTCGCCCGTGGTTTCACCCGTCCAGAAATCCGCCTCTGAGCACTGAAAATCAACCGGCAATTTCTAAACTGGCCAAGTACGAATTTATTGCCGGAGCACTGTGGGGCCCGGAGGGAGCAAACAGCATGGCAGCTGCTCGGCCTCTCGGCGACAGGAGGGCCCAGGGGCTGCCGCACGCCCCGCGGTCACGGCTGTGTCCTGGGGAACACCGGGAACGCCAACAAGGGACAACTAAACGATTCCCACCGGCCCACGTCTGCTCTGCTTCCCCTCCCTGACAGCTGAAAGCGTCCAGATTGTCAATGCAAGCCAGCGGTGCCCGAGGTCAGGATGGGCGCTGTGCCCAGCTCCAGCTGTGCCAGCTGTGCTCCTGGAACGCACAGCGAGTGGCTGTCCGGGCTGGCAGCAACGTGGCCGGGCTGCAGGGACACCGCCAGGGGAGCCTCTGCTGTGCCCCAGCTCGATTGTTATATAGGTCAGGGAATTTTTGAACGCCGTGTCTCTCATCAGCCCTTCCCGTGCAAGAGAGTTTTATTTACAGCGATAGACACGGGTACAGACACTCAGACTGCGGCTTCCACAGGGAGAGGTTGTTCCTCATCAGACCCTTGGACCCAATTTCCCTCGGGATGTGTCATCTTAAAGCGTTGACAGAGACTTATGGATTGTATCCAGATAGAAGGTAACAAGCACTATACAACCACATTATAAAATGAATCAAGCCAGTTATTTGAAAGAAGAAATGCTTCTCCCAGAGCTCATAATTTATTAAAATCTGAAATCAAGAGCTGAATATTTATAGTTTACTTTTGTTCCTCTTTCTGGAGCACTCTAGACAGACATTTTGTTGAGTTGGCCTAAAAAATTAGATCTGCTCAGAATGAAGAAATCTGAAGTGCTTGCACAGATTTCTTTCCTTCTGGAAGATATGAAGTGTTTTGCCCATGATTTTTCCATTTTACAAGCCTTCTGGCCTTTAGTGACTTCAGGCATGGTTTTTGACAATATTGTCCAAAGCACAGCTCACAATGTCATGCCATAGCTGTTTTAAATTGCAGTGGTAGAAAGAATAACTATTTCTAGATTATCACCTAATTTGGCATCTGCCTAAGAAATGGACTTATTTGTTTAAAAATCTGTTTCAGGAGTTTTCTTCCCAAATCACAAAGAGTAATTCCATGACCATTCTAGAAACGGATCACCTAATCATAAGTGCATCTGAGCGTATTATTAAAGGCTGCTTATTCTCACAAGTAGTTCCTTAAGGAAATGGACTAAAACAAAATCCAGGTAAGGTAGCTACAGCAATCCAAACTTCTTGTCTTTGTGCTACCTTAAAGCTTAAATGCTAGCAAATCTCCTCCAAAGTCAGCTTGTGTCCAAAAGTGGACAGCAGCTTTATTCCTTCCATCCCAGTGAAATCCCCAGTGAGGAATGAAGCAGATTACGTTGAATCCATGGACTTTATACTCACACTCAAAATTCATGGGCATATACCTTTACATGGAACAAAAGGAACCACATGGTAATTTTTAATATTTTTAAACCCTGAGTTGAGGGGTTTGCATACATGGGGTGAGACACATACAGCCCTGACTCTGCAAAGGAACAGCACAATTCAAAAGGTGAGGAGGAAGTTTTAATAAAATTGGTATAGTATGGAGCAAAAGGCCAAATCAGTAGGAATTCATCTACTCAGCACAGGCTGGTGCTTGGAGCAGGTCCTACAGATGTTCTTTAACAATAAATGTTTTATGTCTTTAGGTGCATGTCAAAGCCTCCTGACACAGCTGCTAAGTTTAAACCAGAAGAACTCTCTGTAAAGGCACCTGCTCAGGAGAAAAAACAGCAGCAGAAGTGACAGCTGAACCAGTCCCTCCGCACTGCTGCAGTTTGAGAATTCTAGTGCAAACACTGGAAAAAAAAAGCTGTTCTGTTTACACAGACAGAAGGTCAAAGCCCTGGCTGGAGCTGGTCTGGCGTCCTTGGGGGCAGGGAGGGCATCAGCCATGAAGGCAGATATGGCAGAGGGAGAGGCAAGCACAGCAGCGTCCTGGCTCTTGTGTGAGATCCAGGGCTCAGCCTCCTCACTGCTGGACGTGTTTGCTTGGCAGGGTTTAGTGTTGTGTGACAGCTACAAGTTATCCACGGGCTGACCTTGCAGCTGGACATGTGAGAAGTACAGGGCTGTGGAGAGAGGCCTGACACAACGAATGAAAGGACTGCACTCCTTATCTGGGACAGAGATACCTCCAGTGGCAAGCTCTTCATCCTGGTGGAGACATACTTGAAGTATGGTATTTTCTCTCTGCTGTTAAGATTGTTGCTGACTTTGACAGATTTTTCTCCGCTTAAATAATATTTTCAAGTCAGAAGACAGCGCTAGGAAAATCTGCTTAGCACTCAGCAGCAAACTTCTAGCCCTGAGTTTTCCACAAGGAAGCATGAACTGCTCAGAAATGCAGAGGACCCGCACTCATGCTCCAGGGTAACTGGATTTTCCTCCCAGCACTAAAATGCTCATTTGCCCGTGGGTTATTCAGCAGGGAGGCAGCCAGTGGCTGCCATAGGCTCCCTGCAGCCTCTGCAATTATACAGCAGAGCAGTGCTGTGCAATTACACAGCCTCTGCCATTCAAATGCCACAAATCATTTGGTAAGCACTCATTAAATAACTTGCACAACAACCTTGCTGATAAAGTACACATGCTAATCATGTCTGAGCATCACAGGCTGAGGCACAGAAGATTCAAGGACTTGCTCAGGGTCACACTTTGAGGATCAACAGAAGTCACTGGTGACTTCCCTCTCATTACCCAATGCCAATTCTTATATGTAACAGCTTCCATTTGGATTTTAAATACAGATGACTGATGCCATCTTTCTATTCCTGTTGGGAGGAATCCATGTGTCAAATCTGAGTGTAAAAATACCGTATTTTGATACAAACATATGCCATAAAAGGAGATCATACTAATAGAGCTTGCAAATTCATAGCTCTTTAAGTCCTGAAGCATCTCAAAGAGCTCTTCCTGAGTATTTATGTGATTTGCACTTTACCACCTCTCAAGTGGAACATAACATTCCCTTAATAGCACACAGCAATACCCAGCATAGAAAGTGAAGAACCACATCCAAGGATAGGTCTGAAAATAAGGAGGGATTTAAACCCAAAAATAAGGTAGTGCTTCAACAAAAAGCTTGATCTAGAATTCCAATTTATTTTCCCTGCTTATCAGAAACTTTATTATGAAAATCTGTGGGAGTGTGCACCAGGGAAGAGCTGCTCTGTACTTGCCTCACAGCTGAAGATGGTTGCCAGCCTCCTTGGCCCTATTCCTGCAGGCTTTGCAGTGGGAACTTGGGGAATTTCTAAGTCAGAGCATCCAGACCGCTGTTATGCGAGTAATGAATCCATTAATGTCTTTAATCCCTTCAGTTTATTTCTCTTGTGTTCCTGATGAGATGCCTGGCAGTTTCCCTTTCCCTTCACAGCTCAATTACTGGCTTTCCCAGGTGCAGCATTCCCTGTCCAAAGGGCTGCATTGGCTCCACAGCCCCCACGACTGGGGTGCTCCTGATCAGCTCGTGCCAGGCTCATTGTCCCAGCTTCTGCTCCCTGGGGACACCAGGAATTCCAGCCCTGCCTTTGTATGGTGTGTAGGGGTGAAGGATACGGACACTGAAGTAATGGGAGGATCAGGTGAGAGAGAACATCTGGAGGGAACACCTGGAGATCCAACTGCTCTGCAGCTGCCAGCCTTGCACTGAGCTTATATCACAGTTCTCAAATCTATTTGAGAAAGAGAATATGAGTTGAAAGCTGCTTCCAAGGCAGTGCAGAAACAACTCCTGCTGCCAGCGACAGTAAAGAACCATTTACTGTCAGCTGTGTGACTTGCACCAAGTGCAGCAAGGACACAGCCCTGCACAGAGCAGAGGTGAGGCACAGCCCCACCACACCCAGGGCTGAGCCTTCTGTCAGTGCCTGAGGCTCTGCAGGGAACGGCCTCTCCACCATCCGTTCCCTTCTCCCCCTCACATGTCCTTTCCCAACATTTTTGTCTTCCTGGCCTTTCTGATGAGCAACATCTTCCACAGATAGGCTTTGGGGGTGGAAGGCAGAACCCCCGGACAGAGATCTTCTCCCTTGTAGCCTCTCCTGCCATGGCTGTTGCTGCCATGCAAAGGCTTGGTGTGCTCCCTGCTCCAGGAGTGCAGCACAGGAGGAGGAAGCTCCCCTCTTCCTCCCACACAGCCTTTGTGTAAACGGGGAGTTTCTGTTCCATTTTTTTAAATCTGGTGTCCTCCTGTGAATGCCACAGGGAGTAGAAATTCAGGAAACCAAGTTTTAAATGTTTGGATGTTCAGATCCTGTTAATCAAGGCTGGAGTTTCTTAATGAAGGAAAAAGAGCAGCACTTTCATTTCGTTTTCATTTCTGTGCAAAGAAGAGGGCTCCAGAAATTAAGTCATAATTTCATTAAATTATTATCCATAGAAATACACCAGATTAGTGTGATAACTCAGCTAATGGCATCTGTAATTATTTGATTACACATGCTGAACTATGGATCTATGAATATTAAATATATTAGACATTAATATAAAGCCAAGGGATAATCTAACTGTCATGAATTCAGATAAAACAGTTGTAAAAAACATATGTGTAGTATTAAGCCCCCACAAATGAAAACCAGCAGTACATCCCTTCCCAACTCTAACTCAATGGGATGCTTCTAGGCTATTTAGAGAAACATAATGCTTTTTAGAACAGAATAATTATCTTTTGTCCCCCAAATATTTGAACATCTGTGCACTGACACACACCTTCTCCTCCATCCTCATCCCCAACATCCCCTGAACTGCCAGGTGTGGCACAAGAGCCGAGACACTGAGTCTGCTCCAGAGAAGAAAATGTAGACATTTCTTATCCCAAATGTATTTTTATAATCTGTTTCCATTGATTCAGAGGTAAGGACCTGGCACACTGACCCTAAGTTGACAGAAATAAATACAAATGAAGCTTTTGAAAGGGATATATGATGGTCACTCTCCCCAAAATGGAGAAAACATTATGTAGAAAGCATGATGTGCCATGCGGACTAGAACAATTGAGTTTTGAAAAAAAACCAACAAAACAACAAAAGAAGTGGCAGCAGGAAAGAACTATTTCAGAGGAAGAATAGTAAGAATTCCTGGGAAGAAGGGAAATGTATCAAATAGCTGATCTCACTGCTGTGCTCTGTGACAACTATTGGGTTTTGGGTATAGGAGAACCCCAGACCTAAAAGCACTTTACAAAACAAGACCCAACTGCTGCCCCAAAAACACATCATAGGTACCTTGCAGCCAGGTAGAACTCACTGTACTCATTGCAAACAAAAAGGTACCAAAATTTCTCTGCTCTGAGTGGGCAAATTCAGTCTCTGCAAAGCTGTGGCAGACCTGAGGCAGCAAAGGAAACCAACCCAGTGCTCCAAAGGATGATACAGCCCAGGAATTCCCAGCCTGGGCAGATCCAACAGGCTCTTGTCCACCTGGCATCTGGCACCCACCCGCAGACAGGAGCTTCTGGCTGGCAGGAAAGTACTTTATCCCAGATAAACAACCTGGATGGATGGCAGAGCTCCAGCTGACACAGCCTGCTAAAGCCAGTGTGTGCCAGTGGGGGCACAGGGAATTTAAAACAAATTTCAGCTGAGTTTTAGAATGCCCTGTTTATTCTACAAGTTGTACTGGGGATATTTATGATTTTTCCTCATCATTTCAGCAGACATTTTTACCTCAGGGAAGGCCAATGTTTAAAAAACTCTCCTTCCCTTAGCTTATTCCTTCTTCTTTCCTCCCAAAAGACAACCTAAAGGTGAAGGAATTTGGCAGCTAATATTTCACCCGCAGAAGAGAAGAATGACTTAGAACACAGCATTTAGCTGCTGTTGTTTGATGACTTTATATTGATTCATGTCTGTTCTGTCAATGTAATGTGTCTCAGCACCTCCACATTGCATGAGGCCAGAGACCAGCTTGGGGGACCAATTTGTCTGAAAATCAGTACTTTTACAAACACATTAATATGAAAAAAATGCCTTTGATCTGATCTGTTTTGGCATGTGATGGACAACTGGGAATGCTGACATAAAAGAAATGGAGGGAAAATTCTGGCTGAGGACCTTTTGGTGAGTGCCTGTACTTTGCCCCTATTTGGCTGCCCACAATGAAATGGGGTGAACTGGAGCAGCAAAAATAGGCAGAGATGACCCAAAATGTTTGATCTGCAAGATCAGAACTAGAACATCAGATCTGGAGTAAAAGGCAAAAAGAATATAGGAAGACAAGTTTTTACAGAAAGCATATCCCATTTCCATATTTATTGGATTTTAGGGTTTGTTTCTGTCTGTTCCCAGGAGTAAAATACAGGAAGAGTTACAGAACATTTTTTAACAACAACTGACTATAGCAATGAGGGGAGAAAAATATGCTTTGGGGTAAGTGCTTCAGCATCCTCATAAATCTGCAGTGCAATAGACGCTGGCCATTGTGTTTCTGAGGCTGTTACAACAGAGCACAGCATGGTGGTTGCTCTCACCATGGCAACCCAGAAAACTGCCCCATCACAGAAGGTCTGCACTCTGCAACACCCATCTCTCCCTGTCCCTGCTTCTCAAAGGAGCCTGATGCATTCAGGACTTGAAGTAGTACTTGAAGGCCGAGCCCCAGCTCCAGTGCCACTTAAAGTCTCCCGCACTCCATCCAACAGCAGCCACTGGGAACATTAGTGGCAGCTCTCTTATGTTGCAGAGAGCTATTGAAAAATGGGGTCAAACATGGCAAAGAGTATTTTCAATTTCTTCAATACACAGCAACCTTTTGGGGCCCAGCACTCGGTCTTTATGGAGAGTATTGGAGAGGTTTAATGACCTGAGCTGAAGTTTTGGTCGTGTTCTTCACAACATTGCCCTCTACCACCTTACCACTACCCCACTGTGAAGAAGGGAGCTCAGACCATGGCCTGAGCCCTGGGGGAAGTGATTTTAGGCTGCTCTGGGGCAGCTGGTGCTGGGGCTCTTGCCACCTCCTGCCACCTCCTGCCACCCCGCCACAGCCCTGCCACCCCTACTGTCCTGGCTGAGGCTTCTGGCAAACGCCAGGCAGGCAGCCAGAGGTGATAATGTCACATTACATCTACAAACCAGAATGTGTCTGTTAAAACGTTATGTTCTTTAGTATTTAATCCTGTTTCATTTGAAACATTTTATTATCACCTCATGGCAAAAATCTTATGCAGTCTGCCTGGTGAGACAAGGTATTTCATTAAGCACTTATGGAGTCAGTAGGACATCACCCTCTTTTTCCCTGAGCTAGAAACCTGGTCATTGCAGAAAAGAAACCACATACATCATTCACTGAGAAGGAATGACTCCACTACCCTCCCCAGCTCATGTTCTGTTTGCTCAGGACAAATTGTTAAGAAGATTTTAAAGAACTGACACTATGGGGATCCCTGAAGTGCAGGTATTATTCCATTCTTTTGATGGAATAGAAGTGTATTTTCTCCTTTACACAGGTGGAGAACTGAGCAGAGAAGCTAGAGGACCCATTTTGGGAAGTTCTGTGCATCCTGCTCCCACACAAACTAAGTGAAGTCTTCCCTGCCCAGGGTCCCAAGAGATTACTGGTATTTCAACTGCTCTTGAATCCTCCAATAACTGAGCTGCAGGACTGCAAATATTATATTTAGCACTTGAAATTCTTAAAACTTGAGCAGTCAGTCATTACATATATTACAACATGGGAGTAGGTGGTTCCTGCTCAACTGATTAGAAGAGCGTGGAGAGAGATGCACTTTTTGAAAGAAATAATCTGGTGAAGAACCGAAAGGACATCAAAGCTGGTATCCAAAAATCCAATGTTTAACCTCTGTTCATATTACTGGCCTCAACCATGCACAATATGTCCACTTGTTGTTCTAAATAAAATGTTGAAATTCATCTGTCCTTGAGCAAGCATAATGTCCACTCGCTTCAGTGGGGGTTCTGCTGAGCCTCAAAGGCTGGATCAGGGGGCTGGCTGTCATGGCTTGCTAAATCCTGCTAAAATCACTCCCTCCAGAGCTCCAGGGGTAACACTGAATCAGAGCCTGCAGCACTCCTGTTGGTGTGTGTCTAGGCCAGAGTGAGTTAGTCAGTGAGGCTGAGGAAGGCTCTGCTGTAGCACTGGTGTGGGTACCTGAGAAAGGGAGGCCTCTTGTTCTCATTAGCAGCAATATCAGGTGAAGATATTGTTTTGAAACCGCTCTTCAAAGCCAACTCCAGCAGCACAAAATGAGTGTTTGCATGACTGCACCCACCAAAGCAAGTGATAAACTTGTGCTCTGCCTATGACCCCACTTCTTGGTTTCAGAAGTGGTGGGTTATGTGACATTACTGGCTGTGTGGAGATTTGCTGACAGCTCAGAGGGAAAGCCATTGGATGGAGACTTCCTGTCTAGAAACAAACAAACAAACTTAGCTTTAGAAACACCCTTGCAATCTGTATTCCAAAATGCTCTGAAAAGAGTGAGACAGCAAACTACATTTTCTTTCATGGTATGTGATGATCTATAAAAAAAGAGAGCAACTAGATGTTGCAGCGACTCAGAACTGCCTTTAGGAACATGCAGGCAACCTACTGGAGACCTTTGGCATCCTGCTCCTCTTTAACTAACACACAACAGTAAGTGCTGAAACACCTGCCAGCTGCAGCAATTTGCATAATATATCCCAATGTCCAAATATCCCAACATCCCACCATGAGTTTACATGGAGAAATTCTACTTTCATTAAGGTTTTTTAAAACCCTTTGGTTTGCTGTCTCACGAAGGTACTGGAACAAATAATCTACTCTACTAGCAAAGGAAACGCTTATATGACCTCCACATTGGTTTTTTCCCCAACACTTTGTTGTTTTTTTTTTAATACAGTCATGTATTGGCAGTAAGCAATTAAAACAGTTTTACAGTTAGAATGTGACCTATAGCAGTTGGAGATTATGGGATAATTTTTCTCCTGCAGCCTTGGACATGGCTTTGGGATTCAATTTTGGGTAAAAATTTGCATATTGAGCCAGCAGTTCACAAGATCCCAAACTGAATTCAGCTTGGAGACCTTAGTGCTGACAACACTAAGGACTACCAGCTTATGCACAGACAAATAGGGTGGTGTTATTAGAAGTCATCACTGTATAGCATGAAAATGTTATTCACTGGCCCTTCACAGCAAAGACCATCTCTTTGATTTGTATGCAGCCCTCAGCAATAGGATCTTGTTGACAAGCCTTGATTGGTGTGCATGTAGAAGCTTTTTATTTTTGATGATGCACTAGAGATTTCAATTCTGAGAAAAAATAAACTGTTTAGAGAAGCTTTATAGACAAGTAAAGTTCTTTTTTCAGAGCAGTTCTTAAGGCATGAAGAAAGATTAGACTGCATCGAAGTACTGAGCAGGAGGACAACTGCAAATTCACCTCATGTTTTACCCTGTTATGCAAGAAATACTTTTAATTTCAGTGGAAATATGCAGTGAGGTACTACCCTGTAAAACTGAAAACTGTGTCTCCTACTCTTTTTGGTAGAGCTTGAACTCACACATAAATTATCTTTATCTCATAGGAGTCACATGGTCTTTCCTGCAAAAGGAGACTCTTGCTCCTTGTCTGGATTGTTTAATGATTTTGATATTAGAGCCCTGACATGAGGTTTGGAGAACCTTGTTCTCAAAAAGTCAAACTGCTTTCCATTTCAAACTGAGAATGACTTTTGGGCAAAGTCTCTGGATCACTATTTTAGGTAAAACCAAATTGACTAAGCTTTACTCACACAGTTTCAAGTTGCTTTTATGCGACACCATTTTGATCATGGTCTGAGAAGTGCTATTACTAAAGTGCTTCCAGGAAATTGCAGGAAGGATGCACATGCTGTTGCAATATACATCTTTTATTTAAGGTTATCAACATTTTAAAATTCAAAACAGCATTCAACTAACCTTTTTGTAGTGCTTACCTAGTTTTGGTTTTTCAGAGCAAACCATTACCTAGGAGCACATATTAGAAAATAAATCCTTTAGTCCTATTTCCTTACTTTTCTATTTCCCTGACTCAAAAAACAGGAGAATATGAGGCTCTTGCAACCATAAGGAACCCTCATACTTTGATGGTCTTGGCCTTTGTCAATGGGTTTCTGTTTCAGACTGATCAAGTGTTTGAATTAAGGGTGCTCTATTGTCACATTTTTCAGTAGTGAACAGCAGTATCAGCCAGCAGACATAAAAACTCATCAGAGCACATCAGGAGCAGCTTAAACTGTCTTGATTATGTGATATACAACAGTCAGTGCATGGCTGATCTCTGTCAGCCAGACTTAGAAATACCTGCTGCTTGCTTGCTCAGCCACACTATGTTGGACTTCCCTGGGATGAGAAACATTGCAGTTTGCAGCTGAGTAATCTCCTTCCCTGCTGACCTGCTTTTGGGGAGGACAGCATACTGAGAGTCCCAAAGGACATAATGGTGAAGAGAAATGAAAATATTCAGTCAGATCTGTTTTTTCCCTTCAGTGAAATGAATACCGACTTCCTTCAGTTCCTCCTCTTAAAATATCATGAAAGTTTTCTCATACAAGTGTCCAAGTTTGGCTTGCAACACTCTGAAAACATTCCCATGTCTATATTCAGCCATCTACACATTCAGATAATTTAAAATGTTAGCGTTCACTTTTGATAAATTGTATTATCAATAAACCTTTCTCTTCCCCCATTCCATATTTTCCTATTAAAAAAAATGTTTTTTTCTTATTTATCATTAAATTCAACTCCCCATAAGAGTCTGCATAAGGGAATAAAACAAGTCTTCAGAGCCTTCTACAATTAGCATATTCTCATCATGCTCCAGTAATTATCTCCCTTGATACTTCAGTTGGGATGCCACACTGCTCTCATCACTACAGCATTCCCATGGGGGAAATTAAGAGGCAAAACACTGAGATTACTCAGATTCCACATTTGCCAAGTGCACATCAGCGCCCTCAAGGTTTTTCTGCATCTGACTCTGGCCAAGAAATCCCTTACCAGCAATCAGGAACCAGCACAGTTGTGTTTGTGCCAGGCTACTGACAGCGGGTCAAAAGCACAAAACTTGTTCTTTATTTCTAGGGGGAAAAGAGTCTTTAGTGAGACAGTGTTGCTCAGAGCTGCTTAGGAGGTGTCAGGGTGTTTGGGTGTTTTTGTTTGTTTTTCTTCTCTCCTTTGCTGCCTCCTCCACAAATAACCTCAAAAAGTCAATCAATATTGTCTTCATTCTCCATTTAATTCTCCTTCTCTACCTGCAGGACTCATTGGGTACATCATTGTTCTGGTTCTAGAAAGTGCTTGGCTCCTTTCCTAAAGCCCTAACACCCTTTTTATCTTCAGGTGGCATGGAGAAGTCCATAGACCAAGTTAAAGTTCTTATTTCTACTTAAAAATGTCAATTTTTCTGATGTCAAAATTCAGTATCCCTATGTTCTCAGCTAAGTCTCTCTCCACTACTATCCCAGAAATCACCAATGGGCACTTCACAAAACTATAAAAACAATTCATACAACTCCAATATTATGCATCCCACATGGTGTAATGTGTGTAGAAAGGAAAACAATCCTCAGATTCCCAGCAGCTTCTAACAGCCAGAGCTACTCCTGAGACCGGTGTGTAGCTGGGTTTGTTAAATTAAAGCAGGAAATTTGGGTGCTAAGCTTTTACTCAGGATTGCCCAGAGATGCATTACCACTCCCTGTTTGATTTGCACTGAATGGGCATCAGCTACCGCCAAATTTCACGACAGTCTGCCTGATAAATCATGTGTGACACTACATTGTACTGCAGGAATGAACTGTTTATTTCACAGTTGCCAACATTATGCAACTCTTTAGAAATAGTCAGAAAAACAGATGTGTGGTACACAAAGTCCAGGATAGCCATGTCTCCTCCTCTTCCATCAAGCTCCCTGCCCTAACTTCTGATCACAGGGAGCATCTGCAAAGCCCATGAAAGCTGACAGGAAATTCTGCTATGTTTCTGATGAGGGACATGGATTTCAGTCCTTGATTTATTGGAAAATACTAGAATACAGTCCCACCACACAATCCTGTGTGATGCCGTACAGTATTTCAATAATTTAAGAGTATAAGGAATGAGTATTTCCAAGTTGTAGGTACTTTTTAAGAAATATTCAGTAGAGAAGATTTCCTCTTCTGTTCTTTGCTTTTCTTAAACCAGTTGCACAGCAAGAAAATCCATGTTGCACCACAATACGTACTTACTGCCCTTCTGATCAATGGATGATTTCCAAAACCAATTTGGCTAAAGTTCATAATCTTAAACAAGAACTGGACAGAGCCTTACCCAGAAAGGCAGGGAATATCCATGCCTTTGTGTTTGTGCATTAGTGTGATATATCCGAGATACTTACATTAAAAGCCAAAGCCAGAATTTCAGTTTAAGGAGACATGCACAAAATTAAGGGTGCTCTTACCCCTTCTACTCACATGGAGTGCCAAGTCCCATGAACAGGAGGTCCTTAATAATTAGTCTCAGTGGTTTAGGAAATGCAATAGCTGCTGCTTTGGTTTTCAGTTGTCCTCAGAGATAAAAAACCCAAACCAAACAGTCCTACCCTCACAGCACCTCCTTCCCCACCATACATGATTTAGGCTTCAATTACTGAATGCTTTAGAAAGTTGTATGAACATCCAAGTTCCAAAGGGGAGCAAGCATGAAAAATAGCCTGGCAGGAGAGGAAACAGCCCCAGAGCTAGTGAGTATTTCTGCCATGGGCCAGGATGGGCACAGCGGTGTGTGTCTGTACTGCTGTGTGTCTGTCTCTCTGTCTGTACCGGTGTGTGCCTGTACGCACCTGTGTGTGTCTGTCTGTACCGGTGTGTGTCTCTACCAGTGTGTGTCCGTCTGTCCCGGTGTGTGTCTGTACATACTGATGTGTGTCTGTCTGTCCTGGTGTGTGTCAGCACCGGTCTATGTCTGTATCGGTGTGTGTCTGTATGTACTGGTGTGTGTCTGTCTGTACTGATGTGTGTCTGTCTGTACTGATGTGTGTCTGTCTGTCTCAGTGTGTGTCTGTACCGGTGTGTGTCTGTACCGGTGTGTGTCTGT
>VXBU01003353.1:269476-357434 GCA_013400315.1 Bombycilla garrulus | reverse complement strand
CCCGGCCGGGCCGCTGCCCGCTCGCCCCGCTCGGCCCCGATCCGGAGCTGCCTCCGGAAGGTGGAACAAAATGGCGAAACCTAACATGGCCGTTCGGAGCGGGTGACTCCAAAATAAACAGCGTGTGTCCTTCCCTCCCTGCAGACCGGGTGTGCCAGCAGCCGGGGCTCTCCCTCTGGGTCCCTTTCCAGAACGCCGCCACTGCGGTCACCAACCTCTACAAAGGTAAGGGGCTGCCCCCTCGCTGCCCCGGCAGCCCTCCCCGCTGAGCCGGGCCCCACTCTGCCTCCTGCCCCGGCTTACTCATAAGTAGAGCCTGTTAATGTCTCTTATTCACCCTGATAAAATCTAACCCGAGACTGCTTCCTGAATCTTGCAGGTTTTCCCTGGTCCACTTTAGCTGACGGTAGCTGAATCTTTTCTGTTGCCTCATGTCAGTGACTCATAAACTTAAAAGCTATTTTACTTTGAGACCCTTGAAAAAGGGTATCTTTAATATGTGTCTATTTTTTGTGAGTTCAAGGGAAGTGTACAATGGCTTATTAAAGAGTACTGAAATTCCCTGCGTTGTTTATATTTCACGGTGCATTAGATGTTGGGGTGTCACTATAATGCCTTCTCTTTTGTGGTGAAGCAGAGTTGGGTTTAGTGTTCATAAAAGTCTGCATAGATGTAGTGTGACAGAAAGTTTTATCTTCTTGTGGCAGTGAGGCTTCTTAAGTAAGCCTCCCAGTTTATTTTAAGCACTAGAATGTCATTATGGCTG
Source organism: Bombycilla garrulus (assembly GCA_013400315.1). NCBI lineage: Eukaryota > Metazoa > Chordata > Aves > Passeriformes > Bombycillidae > Bombycilla > Bombycilla garrulus. The sequence continues at coordinate 356,668 of VXBU01003353.1, read as the reverse complement.
TGTCTAGCATGGTTATAAGAAGGCAGTGTTAGCCAGAACTTTGATAGGAGTGTGCTCCGCATGTGGTTGTGCTTTAGTGCTGGTTTACTGTGTGTTTCTGAACTCAGCAGTTCTTTGGATTATCTGCAGAAGGATCATTTTTATGTTTTTATGTTCTTTAAAAGGTTGTGCTAAAATGATATATATCAGTCAAGGCTGAAATTGGCATATTGACTCCCATTGTTACTGCCTTCCATTCCAAGGAAGGGAAGCACTTTAAAGTTCCAAAATTCCAGATGGTTGTTTTCCTGGTGTGTAGTTTGGTGGGTTTCTTTCTGTTTTTGGTTTGCCTGTTTTTTTTTTCTTTTTGTGGTCTGTACAGCATTATCTGTAGTTCTGCCTCTGTGCTCCTTCATTTGCTTCCAGTTTTGTAGTTTTGGATTTGCTTTAAGCAATTGAACTTGATGTGTTTGTGATGGATGATCAGGTTTCTGACAGATGTGGATGGAGCAAGATGGAAATGTAGGTGCACAGCCCTCACTGCCAGAGTCTTGCCTCTTGCAGAAAGTGCATTTGAGTGCTGTGTGTATGTGTCAGGTCATGTGAAGGGGCAGCACTTTAGAGCATGAAGGTGCTGGCCTGAGGGAGTGGGTCACTAGAACATGGCTTGGGACAGTAGTCATTTGAGAATGGTGCTAGAGTAGCAGCAGGTAGTGCTAAATAAATTGTCTGGAATAATTACAGTCTGTCTTTACAGTCTCTCTCTTATAGCATCTTCAGTATGAAGACTTAGGCTGTTTATTTTTGGTTAAAATGTTTGCCTATTTGTGCTCTAGGCAAAATGATCCTTTTGGTTGGCAGTTGATGTGATTAACTGACAAGTAGGTGATTAGGGGAAACTAGAGTTTTAAGTTGAAAGCTGACTTTAGTCAGGTATGATACAATACAGTACTTCAGAAATCAGCACCTGAAACAAATGTTTTCTTCAAACAGATCCTAAACTGCTGAAGTGCCTGAGTTACTCAGGAGTGCCATCTTTCAATTCTAAGTTAACTTGCAAGTCAGTAGAAATTTGGTGATAACATGGTAGAGCCAGCTGAACACTGTCATGTCTGACAAGTTGGAGTTTCTTACTGTGAACTTGCTTTCCCTAGTGATGAACATGGCTCTTAAAAAAACTCCTGTTTTTCACATTCTCAGTACTGTTTGTTTTGGAGGACTCTGTCAAAACACTGGAGGAATATTTGGTGTGGTGAAGTGAACACCATAAACTGCCTCTTGCCTTGTCAGCTGCTTTCTGATCTGATAAATACTTGGATTTTTGAGGCATCAGTTTTTTAACAAGAGCAACCTGAGGAATGGTGCATAATGTCAGCATTTCTTCTGAATATAGATTAGAAGTTTAATCTCACACCACACACTGATGGTCTTATGTCCTGAATTTCTAGTGCTGGTGATAGAGACTGCATTCAAGGCACTTCATTATCTTGCAGATTCCGCTAAAAAACTGAAGGCATGGATTATAATGTAGGATTTAGAACTCAAGGCCACTGTGGGAAGTTCTAGGTATATGTTAGAATAAGACTTCTGAGCCTACAGTTTACCTTGTATTAAAAAAACCCTGAATATTTTCCAGTGTTAATTTTGACTTTGTAATTTCTGAATATATGCAGCTTGACTGCTTAGGTTTTGCCGGCTTAACTTTGTAAACAAAGTAGTTGTGGCTTTTACCATAAAAATCTAATCTACGCGGGGTAATGATGCTTGAAGCTTTGCTGGGCTGCATCAGCGGCCCGTGTTTGACCTCATACCTGCTTCACAGTTAGTACTTTGTAAAGCATTCTCATACACAAAGCAGGGTATTGACGTAAAGTTGGCCTTCAAGCCTCAGAAGGACACTCCTGGTATTTCAGGAAGTGATTAAAGGAGTATTTTCAGTTTCCAAGTTGGCTCCAGAGTGTTCAGGTAGCTCTTACTGCCTGTACATTGGAGTCTGGGCTGCTGTGGAGTATAAAATTGCAGAAGGAATAATCTGTCACATTGCTGTTCCTTTCAGAGGAGTTAGCATTTGTAAATGTAGCCTTTAGATTATAAAGTAGTACCTGCGAAATACTCTTAAGAATGGATAAAAGTAACAGGTTAAGTGTATTTTGTGTGCCTGTTTAGTTTATGCTCCAGGATTTAATTCAGCTCAGTTTGAGGTGGTTTTGGTGTGTTGTGTTAGGTTTGAAGTGCTGCTCTTTGGCAGTGTAGATCTCAGTGCTGTCTTTTATGGACCGTAAAGTGGTGCCTTAGAATGTAAATCCAAGAGAAGTATTTAATAGTAGTTCTTTTTGGCTTCTGGAGTGTGACAAAAGCTACACTAGATGTGTATGTCACTGTTTGTAAACCAATACCTTGGGATGCCTGTTCTTAAAGAAATACCTTCATGTTCTGGGCAAATGGCTTTTGCCTTGGTCATCATTAATAAAACAAGAATATAAAAAGCTGTTTAAATCAGCTTTGCCACATTGCAGAAATTCTAAGGAATTCAGGTAAACAGAATTGGAGTGGATATGTTCATGTCTTTTAAGGAGCAAGAGTGACATAACAGTACTGCACATGAAACTGAAGTAGGTGTTTTCAGTGCTCTGATAGCAAACCTGTGATGAACAAGATGAGCATAATTGTGTAGTGAAACAGGATTTGTCCCACCTGTTACTGTGGTTTGAAACTTACTCAGACGGGTAGCCAGAAATACACTTCCCGAAGTTTGAAAGCAACTTAATACATGGCGTTTAAGTCTTTTGGAGACACAATTGTAACTGATGTGCACAGGTGACCACTTACGTGTTATGTAGTAAGATTTATTGTAAATAGTGTGTTTAAAGCTTTTATATATCAAAATTGCCATGGGATCCTAGATGAGGAAGGGAACTTTCCTAGCCTTTGTGAATGGTATGTTGGCTAGTTGAAAGACATTGGGGACACTTGTGTTCTAACTAGTTTCAAGACTATGGCTTGTGAATCACCTCTGCAATTGAAATTCAACTGAAAATAGAAGAACTTAAAAGAAACCTTGAGTTTTCTGGCAGTTCCTTACCTGTCAGAATGAAGAAAAGCAATTACTCCTTTCTTATGCTGGGGCTTCCTGGCTGTATTGATGCACTTTGTGTGTCTAAGTCTGATGTCCATTGATTTAAGTATCTTCCTCAGTCTGACAAGCTTCAAGTGTGTTTTTAATGTAAATAAATAGTGCTGTAGTGTTGACCTGAAGTATAGTAAATGCTGTTTAAGTGGTGCTGGAGTTGCTGTTGACTATCTGACTTGTCAAGAGGATGGAATGGTTCGGCTAATACTCTTTTCAGGTTTAGTGGAGCTCCTCTTTGCTGCTGCAGCCACCTTGGTGCTGCCTTCTGGTGTAACGTGTAGAAGATGTAAATACTTCTTCTTTCCCATGGTTGACAGGAAGCCACATCAGTGCTGTGCTGTACATTGCTGTGTAACACTAAGAGAACTTTTTTTCTGTCTTCTTGCAGAGAGTGTGGATGCCCACCAGCGAAGCTTTGATTTAGGAATTCAGATTGGCTATCAGCGTCGGAATAAGGATGTGTTAGCCTGGGTCAAAAAACGCAGAAGAACTATCCGGAGAGAAGACTTGATCAGCTTCCTCTGTGGAAAAGTCCCTCCTCCAAGAAATTCTAGAGCTCCCCCAAGACTGACTGTAGTATCCCCTAACCGAGCTACTTCAACAGAAACTAGCTCATCTGTAGAGACTGATTTGCAACCCTTCCGTGAAGCCATAGCTCTGCATGGTAACAGTCACTTTTTCAATACTACTTGGTTAAAATTGGGTGGGGGTTCTTAAAGCATGTTTGGTGTATCATAATGTGTCATGTACCTGGTGCTCCAGCTGAACGTGTCCCCCTTCATCCTTTAAGGGAGCTTTTGCACGGTTAAACCATGTGTTGGTTGCTAAAAATTTGTGTAGTTGAGTATTTTGAATGAAGAAAAGGTATTGAATAAAAATGAAATTTGGATCTGTAGTTTTACGCAGCTGTGAACTCAACAGTTGCGTAAAACTACAGATCCAAATTGAGTATCGAATCTTGGTAGTGTTTTTGAAGCATAAAGAGACTTGGCATTCATACCGATGCTAAGGTAAACGGAATTCTTGGAAAATGGTAGTGCTATGCTAGCAACTAGTTAAATATTAAGATTTGACTAGTAGCAAATTTTTGGGGGCTTAGGGAGGGAATTTGATGTCTGAGGCTTCTGTCTCTAGCTCTCTAGTACCTTTGTTAGGCACTGGATAATGCAGTTCAGCATTCTACTTAAAGTACCCTGGAAAGGGCATTTCACTTGCACATTTTTGAAATAATTGAGACGTGTTCAGCACTTTGTTCTAGTTCACTTTCAGATTTACATGTCTTCCAATGTCATATTGAATTGTCTTCCTTGCCATCACCAGCAGTGTTGGTGGCATATCTCTTTTCAGACATGAATATTCAGTAGCTCATTCTGTATTAGATTATGATTTAGTAAGTGATAGACAATACGTGCTTTAACTTGCTCTTGAGGTGAGATGAGGCAGTTCACCTCTGGTTTTTATGCCTTCTAAAATTCAACAGGGTAGTAAATATCTTGAGGTACAAACCCTAGACCATTCTAAAAGTGAAAATGAAGCTATCTAGAAGTTCAACCTAAATGAAATTTTTACTGTTCGTATGTTCTCAGTGGGGGGTAGAATTGATGAGTTAATTAGAAGAGTGAATTCCTGAAAATTCAGTCTTGGCTTCTGCTGTGCTATGGTGGTTTTTCAAGATACGCAACCCAGACACTGTTACTGTCTAGGTTACAGCCTAAGTCTAGTATTATTTGCTGCCCTGTTGCCACTTAAACCAAACATGTTCCCCACCCTGTCATGTTGGTTTTGACAGTTTCCTGTCTCGTACTGGAAGGGGACTGGGGAATTCTGTGCACTACTGTTGCTTACTCAGTGCATATAAAATTAATTTCATGAGAACAGCTGCAGAAGCTGGTTCTCACTGTGATAAGCACCCTCGTAAAAATGATTTTCTGAAGATACAGTTGAATCTGTGGAGTTGGATTTAACTGTAAAGGCTCAGTCTCAGGTGAGAGGAAGCTTAGGTAGACTCACTTCAGCACAGTGAGCCCTGAGTAAACTCAGAGGGATTTTTATTGGTAATATGTCTTTTTGTGTCCATGTATCATTTCCTAGCATCTGCTTTCTACAGAGGTGGTTTATGGAAGCCACTTCTCTGTAGCATGAGGATCTGAACAATGGTGTATAAAGTTTCCCATATTTCATAATGTAATGCAGAGTCATGAGGAAGTTCTGTCCTCTGTAGTGGCACTGCAGAGGCTCAAAATGTACTTTTCCCTTCATCAGCTGGTTGACAAGATTACATGTCAGTCACCTTCTGGATTAGGTTCTCCTCATATCAGTTTCAATCTGGTCCTTGACAGAAATGCTTTTGTGTTAATCCTTTAGTGACTAGGCTTGTATTGGGCCTCATAGCTGTTATTAGGTTATTGTCTACAATGTCTGCATTATTCCAGCTTCTCCCCCTTTTCTTTAACATTAAGGAAGTTGTGATTAAGCAATCTCATGGGCTCATTTCCTATTTATTTTAGGGCTTCTAAAAACTATGTTTTGATTTTGAAACCTGCCAAGGACCTTCAGATGCGTGTGAATTGTCCTTGTTAGCCTGTGCTTATCGTCATTTTTGCACATTGTTTGAAAGTGCTGCTTGATATCGTGAGGGAACATGAGAACTTGATGAAGGTGAGAGGAGATTTTGAGAGGAGTTTCCAACTAGCATGTAAAGGAGGGAGGCTGTTTTGTGCTGGTTCGCTTCCTGGTGGGAGTAGAGTATGTCTTTGGTCATGTGGATGGGTTGAGTTAGATTTGAGGGATAATGTTAAAACTACTGCTTGCAGCAAGACCTCTTTTGGCGAGGCAGGGACAGGCATGAATAGCCTATGGCACCAAGTAAAGCTTAGTGCAAGCAGAGTTGCTGTATTGACTTCTCAGAAATAGGTACTAATATATGTCTAAAGACCATGGCATTATAACTCGATCTTCCTCTTTGATGATGGAAAATACTCTTTTTTTTCTTCATAGCCCCTAAATGCATCATTTGCACATCTGAAAATTTTAGAAGCAGTGGTGACAAAGTAGCTAATAATTCAGTATTTCTTGGAGCATTAAACACAATTCTAGCTGTATGCCGTGGACTAAAACATTAGATAATTGCATCCTTTAGGATTCAGTGCAGTCTTCAAACTGTGTGCTTCATCTGAAAAGAAATATCTTAACTGGATTTTTGGCCTTGCCTCTTCTGTCTCCAACCCTGTAACCTCTGACCTATATTTTATCTCTGCAAGATAGTTGACAGTTTTTTGGGCAAGATGTTAATCCCAGAATTTAATCTTGTGATACTGATTATCAAGTCTTTCTGTTGTAAGAAAACTTGTCTTGAAAGCAGAACAGTAGAGAAGAACTTTTTATAGTAGCTAAAAGCAAAATTATCATGCCAAATATTAGGCATGAGAATGTCTAAGATGTATGTGATCTCCCTTTTCTTGAACTCCATGGCACCTGTGCCGTGCAGTGGTTACTGAAATCTTTAGTGTTACTTAGTGAGAATGAGACTTTGGAACCTTACCCTTGAGAGAGGAAACTTTGGTAAACAAAGTCTTTTCCCTTATTATCAGCTTTTCACTGTTAACATGCTGATGGGTAACCTTTGAAATAAAGCATGGCTGGTGACTTGAACTGTGAATATTAGAAAAGAAGTTCAAGCCCTTTAAAAAAGCTGAGTAGTTATCTCAGGGTAATACATGATGTTGTACTCTGAAGTGCCAGTGCAGTTTTCTGAAACTTTATAGAAGCATCAGTCGGATACTTGGTGTTTTGTAGAAGATAATGTTTATTGTCCAACATCTCAATTACAGAGGTGGTTTTTTAACTTCCATTTGTCCCTGAAATGTGATTGCAGGTAGAGGAAGTATGGATGTATCTTCACCTGCTCTCTGGATGTCTTGACATTTCCAGTTCTCTAAGAGATGAGTTTCACATGACAGAATTACATCAGTCTGAGCATTCTTAATCAAAAATTAGGGGAATTTTTAAAAAAAAAATTAGGGCAACAGTACAGTAAGAGAATAGTAGTTCTTTTTTCTCCTTAGCTTTAATGCTGATGCATATCATTCATGTGATTTGGTCTCTTTGGGGTCGAGAGAGCACTTGCATGTCGAAGTCTGTGGCCTGTCCCTTTAAGAGTCTGAATTTCTGCTAGGCTTTCATATTTGCTTCTCAGAATATTCAAGTGCATTTTAAAACAGGAGCACTTAGCAGAGTGGAGAAACAGCAGTTGGTAAAAGTGGGGATGGGAGAAGAGAGTTCAGAATGGTCTGACACAGTTTGATTTAAAGGTTGTGTGTATATATAGCTGTGATGGAATTGTGTATTGGTATGTGCTGCTAAAACTTGCTCTTTGAGCCAGTATTATGAAAGGGTGAATATGACAGAAGAGTGACAAGGATCTCTCTGCATGCCATTTTATATTTATCTGGGGTTATTAACTAATTCCTGCTTTAGTCACACTTATCTAAGTGTGAATGTTCCTTTTGATACTTCCTGATTAAAACTTGTAGAAAACAATAGTTAGCTCCTGTTCAGTATAGTAATAGTACTACCCAGTGTATTATGCTGTGGTAGTGACCTGAATAAATTGTACGTGGGCATGCTTGTATGCTTGTAGTGCAGATGAAACAGCATTTACAGTTTGTTAGGCCAATGGTGATAAACTTGCTAATTTTGAGTTGACAGTTTTAAGTACTTTGCAATCCATGAAACACACTTTCAGTCAAGCATTCTAATATCTTGATGATTTTGGAGTATACTTAGTTGGCTAGTATTGGTCACAGCTCTTTCTAACAGTACTAACAGTAAGACCTTTAGAATATAATTTTTTGTAAAGTCATTGTCTGTGAAATGTCATATTGTTGATGACTGAAAGATATGACAGGAATGAGAATGTACTAGGTACTGCAGAATGTTTGAGATAGGCTTTCCACTTCAAACCTTGCCAAGGTAAAAAGAAGGTAAGAGCCATGTGTGCTTTCTTAGAGGCTTTAATAAGAAAAGTCCCTGGTAGGAAGGAGTGGGAGACTTCAGAATTGGATGTGAGATTTGTGGGAAAAGTAGAGCCACTTCAGCCACTGTTTGGATCCGTGTCCTGTTTATGGACAAAACTGGTGTGCCTGTGCTTAGGCCATGTTAATCACAATATAGAAATTTGAGGTTGGGAAATGGTGTTTGCTGAGAGTCATGTCATCTTACCACTTCCTAGCACCAGTTACTGCTTTAAATGCTTTGGGAAGAGCTCTGAGTCTGCTGAAAGCTTAAACTCAGAGTAATTCACAGGAAATGGTTTTTCTGAGATTGCCTCTGCCTTGCCACAGCTTCCCAGGGAAAAACTTAACTCTTTTCGCTGTCAACCAAAAGTAGTGGTTTTTTTTTTTTTTTTTAGCATTGCAGGTTTTTCTCAGAGGTGTTGGTTCCATGAAGTGGAATCTTGATATTTGAGTGTATGCCTTGAGTTGGCTTTGACTCTTCCATGTTTGCTCACTTAGCCAATCCTGAACTGTGATCTGAGTGTTCCATTTGGCAGTTTGGCTCTCCTGGATGGATGGGCAGTGCTGTGTAATCTGGTTAGCTGCCAGATTGTCACTCAGTCTGTCAGTGTACCCAGCCATGACTCTTACTGCTACTAAATACTTGTGAGATGCAAGATTAACCTGTATCAAAGTCCATGCTGTGATGCAATATCCTTGTATTCTGATATGTAGAAATTTATTCAGAGCTACTCTCCTGCCTTAGACATCAAGTTGGAGCGAAGATTTTAACTTCTAATTATCTCCTGAAGATTGTTTATATATTTAAATTCAGTGATTCAGCATTACCTAAATACTGAGAAGTCAGTGACTGCTTTAGGCATTGCTTGTGAACTTTGGCAGTCTGGTTTAGAATATGCTGCAGCGTGTTTCAGGTGCATCTTCTAACTGTCAACTATTTTAAAGAATGCTTGTTACTTGAAAAGGCTCCACTTTAAAGCAGTTCTTGAGTGGTGCCAGAAAAATGTCTTTTCACATCTCAGGTCAGTTTTGGGGTTTATTTAGAAAAATTTTTCTTCCTGTACTTGGGCACTAGATGTAGCAGGAAGATGTCATGAATAAACTAAGTTACTGTGTTGCTCATTTGGTATGAATTGTATCACAGTAAATGATTGATAAGTGATGTAAATTACTTAAGTGTAAGTAATGACACTGAACTTGTGTGGTCACAGCAGTTTTGCTTGGAATAGGGATATGGTGGGAAATCTCTATAATCTGTTTGGATATGAGAAAAGGTCACCTGTATGCTGTCAGATTTTTTTTCCAATTTGAATGTACAGATGAATTGTTTTTTCCTGATGTATGTTATGCCAGTTGGAATTAAACTATTCATGTCTTTGAACTGTGAAGTAATTTGTTACCTGCCCAAATTATGCATGTTAGTAACTTATTTAAGGTATCTGAATTGGCTTTTTCTCATACATTTGTCATCAAATAGCTACTTTACTTTCTTTGCTAGATGCCTCAGGAATTCTTTTCCTAATGATTTTGAGTTTAAGTTTAACCTTAATCCTGAGAATACTGTCACAAACCTCATTTGAGTTACCTTTACACTGAAACAGTTTCTTCTGTTTAAATACTTCTGCCAGTGTGAATGAACGATGATTTTGCTATTAATAAAATCTGCAGTGTGCCTCTTAGAGTTCAGACCATGTTTCTGAGCCCTGGTTGAACACCACTTGGAGCTGTAAGCAAAAGCCCTAAGAAACATTCAGTGTTTGGTGGCTGTGTCTGCTGGCTATTGTGTAATGCCAGAGCTGTGTGAAAGTATTTTCTGTGCTCTTACAAGTTTGAAGCTTTAAATGTTCATTCAGCAATGTTCAATAGAGTGAAGTTGGTTGGCTTGCTCCATCCTAACTTGTGTATCAACCTGCTGTAGCTGCAGATGGCTTTTAGACTTCAGCTTCTAGCTGAGGTTTCTGGTGGCTGATGCTGCAGTTCTTGCAGTCCTCTCTTCCCAGAGCCTCTGAAGTTGCCTATTTGGTCTACCAGCAGCTGATGGATTGAGTTTTGTTAGGCTTGATTTGTTAGTCAGTGATTTTTTGGCTGCTCATTTGACAGTACATGGAGGTGTGAATTAATGCACACACAAGATTTATGATGGCTGGACAGAGCTATAGAATATTTGAGACTGGAGAAGAGAGTTCTAAGATATTGAAGGTTAGTGAGAGTGGAATCTTCCAGGATAGTTCAACATTTCTTATTGTTAGAAAATACACAGATCTATCTTCATCTTTCCTAGGCCCAGTAGATGTTTCTGTACTTTCTTACTAATACTCAGAAGTAATGATAGCAAAGATGTTTGTCTTAAGTCTGAGCTCCTGGTTATCTCCAAATGCAGCCTGAATTGGAAATTGAGAAGAGTAGTTAGACTTTGGTGTATTAGTCCTTACTAAATTTGTGTTAGTATGTCCCACTTTTGTAAAATTGTAGTGTTAGAGAAGGCAGAGGTTAAATTGCTATGAAAGTTCATGTTTCTTTTTATGGCCTTGTTTCTACGAGAAATAAACTTCAGTTTTAATCAAACACTATTATCTGAATACAAACCAAAGGAGTTGCAGGGTACCTGTGACAGTGATTTGTATCAGATCTGTTGATAACAAATTTTGGGTGATTGTTGCTCATTCTTTAAGTGTATTTCTGAATTTAATAATACTAATGTGTTGGCTGTTAGTCTTAGCTGTGAAATAAAAGCTTGTATTTATAAACTAGCTGTGGTGTCTGAGACCTGCAGTTTCCTTCAGGGTGTGAAAGGGAGCAGGGGGGTGGTGGTGGTGACACAAGACCGGGTCAGTTCCACTGGAAAGTCCGTTGCAGGGCTGTGTAACTCCTGGTCCAGTGTGAAGTCTTTAAATTGAAATTATCTGCTCTTGAGTATGTCCATTTTTTGAATATCATGTCGTGCTTATGGAGTTATGTTTGCCAGAGTGTGCTGTTACAGCCTGGGTGTGTAAGCTCACTTTTAACGTGATAAAAAGCAGTTCTGGTAATGGCTGGATTGTGACATGGACTGAAAGCTGAGAAGCTGTGCTCTGGGCTGGAATGGTATAAGTAGTAGGATGAAGTCTCTAAGATGCCAGCGGAGTTGGGCTAAGTGTGATCCTGGGTGGCACACGTGGAACTGAACTTTGTGCTGTCTGACTGAAGCCCTTTTTCTCTCTCTCCCCAGGTCTTAGTGGTGCAATGGCTAGTATAAGTGTTCGCTCGAGTACCCCAGGCTCGCCTACTCACGTGAGCAGTGGCTCCAATGCTAGTCGAAGGAGAAATGGACTCCATGATGTTGATTTGAACACTTTCATATCAGAAGAAATGGCACTCCACTTGGACAATGGTGGAACTAGAAAGCGTACCTCAGCCCAGTGTGGCGATGTCATTACAGACTCACCAACTCATAAACGCAACAGAATGATCTAAACTGCAAAAATTTCAAACCCACCATGCTGCTTGAAAGCCACTTGATCCTCAGAGTACTATTGAAAAGGAAACATGAGGCCATCTTTCCATATTCACTGTTTAAGACAAAGAATTCAATAAATGCCATAAAGGAAATTTTAGATATTACATTAGATGCCTCTTGTAACTGCGGCTTTCTTAAACTATATTCTTAGCAGAGGACATCAGATATTGTGTAGTAGTTAGCAAGATCATCATAGGTGAACATGTATCTGTTCCAAGGCTAAAAGTGACCTTACTTGTATTATTAAAGGGAAAGGAAATTTCAGATGTTTATTTGGCTATAGAATTATTTTTTTTGTCCTTTATTTCCTGCTTTGAGTATTTGCTTAAACAGTATTGCCAGTTTGACTGAAATTGTCTACAACATGACTTGGCATCTTTGTCAAAACTGCAGGCTTCCATTTTTGCAGCACTGTACCATGCACCTAGTTTCTGTATAGTAACAGTGTGCAAGTTATAAATATTGGACTGTACCCTTTTTAGTTTTAAAAGCAGTGGATAATTCTGGTGATTGTGTGATAATGTAAAGAGGTGCTATGATGGTCATGCAATTAATACTTAATATTGAATCAATACAAGGATCTTTATTGGATTCACTTTGTGTGTTCTAGTGCTCTGAAGTAGCAATATTAAACTTTTTCCCCAATTAACTTCATAGGTTTTTAAATCAGTTTGAGAAAATATATGTACTTATTGGTATTATCCTTGTGGTAATCATACACAGTGCAGACTGCACCAGTGCTGACCTAAATTTAGAGAAAAATGTCCTGTAATTGGAGAATAGGCTTTTCTGTTCAGTATTAGTGAAGGGTAGGTTTTGTGTACACCCATATCCTATTTTACATTTCTTGTGAAGTAATTGCCCATTGCTGGGGAGGGGTGGGAGGAGAGGGAATGTGGGGAATAGTTGGAAAAGGGGTGTGTTCTAACAAGTAAGACTTCTGGTCACATGTGGAAACTTGGACTAACTTAAACAAGATTCTGTGATGCCACATCCTTCAAGGAGGGCGTGACATGCAGGTTCTGTGAAGTGCTAAGAAAATAATTTAAAACTGGAAGTTGATTACAAAACTCTGGATAAACATGCTGTAAGCATGAATTAAAAAGGATAAATGGCTTTCTTTTGGTGTTTAGCTTACATTCATAGGATTGAACTCTGGCTGCCGTAACTGAAGCATAATCTAAACTGAACTAGAGATCAAGACTGATCTGCTGCAAATCTGTTTCTGAATGGGGAAGGACAGATGTCAGTCTTGGAGTGTCCTGACTATTTTTATACGTAGAGGGAGAAAGCCTTTGGTGGAGAGCTCTGGCTTTAGGGCCTCTGAATCTCTGCGTTGGAAAGGGATAACACAGGAAGAATAAGAAAATGAAGAGCTCCAACTCTGCATGTTGGGAAAAGGGGATTTAGAGAGGTGGTATGCATGCTTTAACTGGAAGCATAGGCTGATCCTGGGATTAAATGTAGCTATGCTAGATTCCCAGTACTAAAAATTGTGGTTTCTGGTGAAGTTAAGGCACCTTGAGCTCCATATTAATACACAGTTCTTCAAGACTTTTGCTTACGTGCTTGTAGAGTCAGATCTCTTTTGTATTATCTTTGCTGTTTGAAGCAGACTTCTCTGTAGGTTTGCCCTTTTTACCCTGGTGCCCTCTCATCGATGTCTGTAGTCCAGGCAAGAAGCAATGCTGTGAGAGATACTCAAAGCTCTTCACTTGAGCATGATTTCCTTGCCTTGTGGTGCTTCCATGACATTTCTTGACACCGAAGAGCCCTTGAAGATGTCAGCTGTTGCACAGTCCTGTAGTGAGAGGCTCTGTGGTTCATGGACAGCTGTCAGAACTGTCCAGAGCAAAGTGGTAAGAACTGCTCCAACCCCCACCTGTGTTACATAGCTGAACTTGCACATCACTTGAAGACTCAGTATATGTTAATTTCAGTTACTACTGTTAACTACAGTTCATAAAGTTTAGTTTATGTAAGATGTTAATACTGCATAAAGCTAGTTTTCATTTGGAGACTGCATTTTCAGCCAAGATTTTGAAGATGGTATCTGAATATATGTTAGTATTTATTAGACTGTTGGCAGAGGGATTTTTCTGTTCTAAAAGAAAGGTGGAGTCCTGAGCAGAAAGGACAGGTGTGAGAACCATTCTGCAGCTCTTGTGTTTATTTTTTTACCTGGCTTGTACAAGTAAGATGCTTATGCTCTGCAACTTCTAACACACTTTATTCTTGATGTGGTAAAGGTGACATTGTACTGGTATCAGTTCTGCACACAGGGGCTGAACTGTAGCAGTGCTACTGGTCTAGCCCCAATACAGCGCCTGTTCAAATTATTTCTCCCCTTTCTTGCAGTGAAATAAATCTTGTTAATGCTCTGAAGCATTAATTCAGTCTGTTACCATCTAAAATGAAATTTGTCTGGCTTCTTATTTAATTTGTGCCATTTTTCTTTGAAGGAAAGCAGACTTTGATATTAAACTGGTTGCATTAATGTTTTTTTTTGCTTGTACCTTAAATATTTGGCAACTTCTGATTGTTTTTCATTTAGCCCCAACTGTTGTTTGCTCTTTGACCTCTGCCAGAATGATCAAAAATGCATGTATTCACCTGATAAACACAGGAGAACAGGTTGTCTCTTAAAAAAAAAAAAAATAAAAAAAAGAGTCCAGTATCTGTTGCTTTGGAGACTATTTCTTGTGCCAGTGTAGAAAACTGATGTTTTGGAAATAGCTTTCAGCTATTATCCAAACTGTAGCTCCTGGAGCCAGAAGTGAGTTCATTTTCAGCGAGGAGCACTGACTGGAGAACTGTTTAGTTTGGTAAAAATGGTGCTTACTTTTGCTTTCTCCTCTGACTCGTGAGTTGCCCGGTCTCTTCTCCATGTACATCTGATCTAACCTGAATGTGCGGCAGTTACATAAAGTACATCCTGCACTGAAGCTACTGAGCTTGGCTTGCTTATTAATGAAGTAAGTTTTCAATGTTCCATTTAAATCTATATTATAATAAAGTAATGCAAAAATGATTTTGGTTGAAATTGAAGTCCTGCAGTTAAACTTACTTTCAAATGTGGTTTACCCAGCTGGAGTAATAGAAACTCTAAGTCATAATAAACCTAATAAAAAAACCCAAAAACACCTGATCAGGCTGCTTTGTAGTTCTTCTAAGTTTCTGAATAGTACAATCCATGGGCAATCCCAGATGAGATGTGATTAGTGTGAGCTGACAGGCTGCCTTGGTTGTGTGGATCAGGACTTTCTTTGAGTGCACTTTGGTGATAGCTGTTCATTTACACACAGGTTTTTGTTTTATCTCCTTTGGACTAATGACAGCACAAAAAATTGGGGTGTACTGCATTTGCACAAGATGTTCTGCAGACTTCAACATCACTAATGCTTAGAAGAAGCATCTTAAGGAGATTTAAGTGGCATAGTTTAAGAAGTTAAGTGGTGTTGACTTCCACAGTGGAGCTTTACAGTATTTTGCAACAGTCTTTGGACTTAAGTGAAATCAGGTGCTTTAATTAGCAGCATTTCCCACTTCATGCGGGTGTCCCTAAACCTGCAAGTTATTTTCCACTTGCTTTATCAGCAGGTTTTCAATTCCAGTATGAAGGAAGCTTTATTTCATAGGAGCTTTCAAGTTTAAAAAGTATCTTTTTAATTAATGTTAACATTTTTTCATTGAATTAGCCACCAAAATGTTCCAACAGGAATTTAGAAAAATACTTAAATGGCTTCTAAAACGAAGCATCTTTCCATTACTAGCCTAGAGCTAAGTAATCCTGTGGCAGAGGTGGGGAATGCACGCCTGGTGTGTTCTGTGGGGCTGATGTGGTGTGTGGGGCAGCCACAAGGCCCCGTGGGCTGTTCACTGCAGAGCTGAGGGCTGTGCAAGGTTGGGGAAGGTCCTGGCAGCCCTGGAGTGTGTGTGGGGCTCCTGGGGAAGATCCTGGCAGCCCTGGAATGTGTGTGTGTGGGGCTCCTGGAGACAGATGAAGTCTGGGGAATCCTCTCAGAGCCTGAGCCTCCACTGGTGCTTTCTGCTGCCCTGGTCCCACTTNCCTGGCAGCCCTGGAGTGTGTGTGGGGCTCCTGAGGAAGATCCTGGCAGCCCTGGAGTGTGTGTGTGGGGCTCCTGAGGAAGGTCCTGGCAGCCCTGGAGTGTGTGTGTGTGGGGCTCCTGGGGACAGATGAAGTCTGGGGAATCCGCTCAGAGCCTGAGCCTCCACTGGTGCTTTCTGCTGCCCTGGTCCCACTTGTGCCCCTCTCAGACTGTCCCAAAAGGACAAGGCACACGGGCTGTGGTGAATAAACCGACCAGAGTCCCTTCTGTGTAGGAGGCAAGCATCACCTGGCTCTGGGCACTTTTATAAAAGAGATGGAAGCCAAGTATTTTGTGGTGAGTTGTGGGATTGCAGCGTTTCCCACGTGTGTGACTTTGGCCGATGGTGCTGCTGTCCCCAGGGTTGTGGAACACCAGGACTGTTCCTTGGCCACAATGGGAGGTGAGGGGGGAGTGTACAAAGCACCAGGATCCCCTTGGAATCTGCTGTCAGCCCTTGGACAGACACTGCCTTGTAGAGAATCTTAAAATTCATCATTAAATGCATTGATCAGCTGGCTGGAGTAGCATATAAGACCAGTCTTAATCATAATCATGCTTTGTACTATCTCACTGTTCTTCTCTCAGATTTATTTTAAGGTGAAGTTGTCTCTGGGTGCTATAGAACAGCAAGCTGTGCCTGAAGGGGAATCCTGGGCTCCCTGTTGGTGTTGTCACGGCGTAACAACTTTTCATCTTAGAAAAACAGTGCTTTTCCAGCTCTGAAAACTCAAGCCACAGGAATTTTTTTGGTGCTTTGAGTACCTGGTGTGTTTCTTACAAAACATCAAAGCAGAAGATAAAAAGTGTTTGTATTTAAACTCGGTGTGCTCAGAACCTTGTTGTGTTTCTACTGGAGTTCTGAGAGGGCCACGTCCAGCTCCTGCCCGTGCAGCCCTGTGTAGCTGTGCTCACAGAACAGCCAGTGCTGCCCAGTCCAGAGGCTGGAGTTTGTTACCTTCCTGGGCATTTCCATTTTTGTGTTGCTGTTTAAACCTAGCTCTCTTGTTTTGAAGTGAATTCCTTGAGTACCATCTGTAATGGGGTATGCAAGATCAAGCTGGGGAGAAAATACCAAGTTCTGCTGTTTAAGTGAGTAATTGCTTGATCTCATATAATTAATAACTCATAGTCTCTAGTGTTGCCTCTCTGCAAAATTATGGTTTCTAGATCACTTTCAAACCACAAAAATCTCTGCATCTTTGGCATGCTTTAGGCCAGTCTTTTTGCTGTTTTTAAAAAATACTTGCTGTGCCTTTTTGAATATGTTTCAAATGTCAAAGCTCTGGGTAAAGAGCTTTGCCATAAATTTGTAGGATTGATATTGCCATATCTCTTTCATAAAGTACAGCTGAAGATAACTAATGCTGTCTTCAACAGAAGTGTCCTAATGCCTGTTTCCCTATTCTCTCTGAAAGCCCCAAAAAAAGAGCTAGATGGTTTGTGCTTAGAGGTGAGTGAACTTCTCAGCTGAGGGGGACAATCTTTAGAGGCTTGCATTGAATGCCCTGCCAGTAATCCAACTGTTTATTCTACTGAAGGAACTATAATTTGTATTTTTGCTTTCATCTCTAAGGTTTTCTGCTGAAAAAACTCACTCAGTGAAACCTGTTTTTTCCTGGCTACATTTAAATTACTTCCTGTGAAAGAGCATCTGTGATCTCCCATGGGTAGGCAGGCTTTTTTCCTCTCCCTGGAGAAACTGTTGTCCTTAATGTGAGTCACTGAAGATTTGTGTCTTGCTGCTGAAATGAATTTTAAAGTCTTTGATTTACGTGATTGCAGTTTTCAGAACAGGAATCTGCTGAAGATGCTCTAACGTTGTAGCTGTGGAGGCTTGTGTGCTTCCAGATGAGAGTGCAGGGATGAAACTCATTAGGAGTCTGAGATTATTAATTAAAACCTGATTTGTCTGCATCTGCTTGCTCTGTAACAGCTTCTGATGTAGTCTTGCCAGAATTCAGAATTCCTTAGGCCTAGATGTGTATCCCAAAATATGAGCAGTTTATCTGTCCTGTGTAGAACATTTCCAGAAAAATGGGTTCAACATATTTAAATCCCAGCAGCTGGGTCTTTAATACCTTCAGCACAAGACCTAAGAGTTCCAAGTTGTCTTGATCTTTCCTGATGGACCCACAAGCCTTGTCTGCATCTGCTTTTCTTCCTCCTGTGTGTGACCATACCCAAGAAGCCTCTCTCTGTGCTGAACACAGCTTGTCTGAAGGTCCAGGTGTTTCTGGTAAGTGCTTTTACATAATTTGTGGTGGTTTTCCCAAGTTAATATAATCTTGGATTATGCAGGTTGTGGGGCTTCCACCCCGAAGATATTTCAGACTCCATCCTGTTCTTGGACCTGCTTTGGGCGGAGCTTGGAGCAGGTAACCTCCCAGGCTTCCTTCCCACCTGAATTAGTCCAAGATTTGCTCTGTCTTGATCTTCTCAACACAGTTTTATCTGTGAGGGAGTGAAAGGCACTGCTTGTCCTTGCTGCCAAGTCATACCTGCTGCTCAAGGACACTGACCACTGACAAGAACAATGAATTTTCCTTTCCTGTGAGGCACATGATCCTCTGGAAACTTAAAGATTGTCATCAAAATTGCTACTCCTAAGTATAGGTAGCCCTTCAAAGAAGAAACCAATCCCAAATTTGACTACGTGGATTTCCTGTCTCCATTTTGCACATTTCATGAGCTTTGAGGCACCTGGGTGGATTTGGTCTGGACTGTGAAGGTGCAGGTGTGTGCTGGGAGTTTGTCACCTGGTGGAAGCATCACCTCCAAAGGAAGGAGAACATCTGCCAAAGCCTGGTTTTGATAAAGGCATAAAAATGCCATTTTCTAAGGACTGAAATTCCAATTAAAACTTTCTCAATGGTTCTGTATTAAGGCCAAGCCCCCTCCTCAAGTTCTGGCAGGTTGGCAACTAATACAGTGAACTGGGGAGTGAAACCTTGTGTATGTTGAATTCTGGTGTGGTTTGCTATGGGGGGAAAGGGCAGAAGACTGGGGATTAGATCAGTAAGACTCTAAGTGTTGTTATGTCTGTTTCTTCTATGACTTATTGAGAGACTCTAAACCTGCTATAAAGGTCTAAAACTTTCTATTTACTGGACAGTGTCCCAGAAAAGCACCCAGTGGGCTCTTGAAATTATTTTGCATACACCTGGGATATTGCCTGAAAAGTAGACCCCGGGTTAGTTATTCTGTTTCAGCCTAAAATCTCCAGAAATTCAGATTTTTGAAGTTCCAATGCCTGAGTGAGCCCAGACTATGCACAGATGGTCAGCAGGAGATGCTGAAAAATAGAAGGAATGAGTGATGTGCAAGAGGTCGTACAGGAGTGTTGAAAGGTGAAGGGAATTTTCCTGTGGACTCTTACTGCCCTCAGCCGCAATAGCTCTGGGCTTAGACCAGGGTAGGTTTGTATTCCTGCTGGCCCTGGTTCAGCATTGGCTGTAGTTCCAATGGATGGCTTGGATGAGTTGAAAAAGTCATTTTTGCAATGGTCCATGTACAGGATTACTTAGAGCTATGCAAAGCCAAGCGGCCCAAATAAAGCCCTGATGCAATGGTGTGGAGGGGAATCCTTTCTCCTTTTTAAGCCTATGGCTTTGGATCGTGGTTTAGGCTCAGTGGAGGCATCTCTGTGTCACAGGGAATTTCATGGGAGTGATCCTGTTGCTTTAAAACATCTCCCAAGTTTTTTAAAGCAATGCAAAGAGCCCTTGGGATTATTTAGATGCTATGCCTAGTCCCTTTACCCCTTTGAAAACCAGTCCTTCAGCAAACAAAAATAATTCCTCAGGTGATTCTTGCCAGTGATTTTGCAATGTTCTTTGTGAAACAAAATGCCCAGAGTCAAGTAACAAGTGCTGTGCTCAGAGGCAAGCAGGGGTGGCTCTAAAAAGTGGTGATCTGTTGCTGCACTGAGAATCTCATTGCTCTGAGAAAAAAACCCCTCAAACTGCTCTGACCACAAAAATGAAGGTTTGTTCTGAAAATGTGCAGCTATGTGTCAGCTGTCCATGGCCTGTGGTGCAGGGCAAGACAGCAGCAGTGCTCCTGCCAGGAGGCTGGAGAAAGCGCAAAGCACCAGGAGCTCTCATCTGCTGCCTTTCCAACCTGCCTGGCAAGCACCTGAGCAGGTGTGAATAAGGGTCTTCTGAAGGAATACAGAAGAGGGCCACCAGGGGCCATCACCTTGAACTTGCCCTTTCAAGTGTTATCTATAAATACGTTCCCCAGAGCAATCCAGCTGGCACCCTCTAGTCAAGCTCATCATGATCTCAGATAAAACTATCAAGTGGAGCCAGATCTTCAGCTGCTTTATGGAGCCTTGCCAATTTCCACTGCTTGGGAATGAGCTGCAGGAGCTTCTTCCCATGCTGGAACCTCACAGGACAGAAGAGGGGTGAACCTGCCAGCAGTGGCTGTGCTGCAGCTCACTGATCTTTGCAGGGTGCAGGTAGAGAGGAGGAGGCGAGAATCCTCTCCAAGATTACAGAGATCTCATGTCCTCTAAGTCCCATGTGGTGGTGGAGCCCCTGGTTTTTTTGGGAATCTCACTCTGGAGCATAACGTAGCAGTGATCCAGCTACTGCCTAAATATTTTTAAAAAGCAGCATTTGTTCCTGTATCAGCAGGCAGAGAAAACGTAAGATGGTATGGGCAGCCCGAGGTGTGGGGAAGGAGTCCTGGCACTCCCAGGGTCCGGAGTTCTGCTTCTTGTGGTTTAGCCCAGATTTTCTTTTGGAATGTGGCACCCAGCAGGTTGTGCCTAGAGATGCTCAGGCCTGTGTGATGGCAGGGCTGCATCCCTCCCCTGGGGGTTTGCTTCCTAACAGTGCCTTTGCCTGCTCCTGTGACAGGTGGGAAATCAGTGCTTCTTTTAGCTGATGAACTCCTAAGATTATCAGATGAACAAAACTGTGCAACAGAAAATCTTGAATTTACTAGCTGTATTTGTATCCTTAGAAGCACAGTGTGCTGTTATCTTGCCTTTATAAAGACCAAAATCCATCCTGACAGCCTTGCTTTGCCTACTTACTCAGTGGCTGAAGGCAACTTTGCAGGCCCTTGGAGCTGAAACTGTCACTTTTTGTTAATCCTGTGTTTCTTGCGCTTATACTTTCAGATGTATCAGTAGAGCTGGTGTAATCTCCATGATCTATATAATCTCCTGACTTTATTTTACAAGAGTAACTCTTGAACATCTAGCCTGAAGTTAACTCTTCTCAGACAGCAGTGAAATGGGCAACATGATGGCCAAGATGCTTTTCAGGTGGTTTGGTAAAACCTGTGGCAGCAGGGTAAAGGCTTGGGATGGTGCCTTGGTTGCTGCAGGGAGATGCATGAGGCAGTGGACTGAGTGTTGCTTTCCCACTTCTGCTACTTGTATCTCATTCTGCTTTTCATTTGTAGATGTACTGTGTTCATTATCTGCCACAGTGACACTTAATCCATGTGGAAAAGACCAGGCTTAGCATTTCACATCATGAAGCTGGTAATACACTGCAAATTAAACAACATTATTTGCTCTCTTTTCTTCTCTCTCAAGTTTGTTTCCATGCAGGATGTGCTCTAGAAATGCAAGATGGAAAAAGAAAATCAATAGTCATTGATGCTAAAATATTAATGTTTCTTCAGAATGAGGGGTGGAATAGAGTGAACTCCCAGGAGTTCACTGCAGCCCTGACTGAGTACTGCAGAGTTTGCAAGAGCATTGGAGAGCAGAGCTAATGCCAGCATGGGCAGGGAGAGAAGAGTCTGGTTTGAGCTGACTTTTCTGGACTCTACGAAGGTCTCTGACACCTTGCAGAGTGAAGTGGGTGCTGTGCAGTCCTGTCCTGTGTGTCAGCATGGGAATGGCACCCAGCATTGCCTGCTACCCCATGGTCCTGGAAAAATCCTGACAGGGTGTGCATGCACTGCTCCTGGGTGGATGCAATGGAAATGTCCCTGCAGCTTCTGCTGTCCAGCACTGTCCCATGCAGCCATCTCCCCCTGTGTGTCCTGTGCCAGTGCCAGGTCTGTGCTCCCAGACTGGGACTGTCCTCTTGTGCAGGTGATGAGAAGCCATCAGGGAGCTGATCAAGAGGTGCACTGGTACTGAAACGAGTGCAATTACTATACGGTGTGGGTGTGACTTAGAAAGGATTACATGGAGAAATAGGCCAAGGTTTCCCCATGTTGAGGGTGTCAGCCCTCACCAGTGGTTCAGCACTCCCAGCTACCCCTTCACAGCAGGTCTGTTGCCATTCCTGTGCCAGAAAAGTGTGTTGGTGAGAGGAACAAGCAGACTGTCCCTGTGATCTTTGCAGGCTGCCTGGCAGAACTGGCTCTTGTTCTTGCCGTGCTGGCATGAGGGGATCTGACACCTCGATTCCCAGCCTCCAGAAATGCTCCATGTTCACATCATGCTCCTTTTGTTCAGGTTTCTAGAATTTCTTTTTAGATGAAAGCCTTCAGATGGGATTTATGTGAATGTGAAACCCCATCAGGCATGGGCATATTTGGGTTTCCCAGCCCATTCCTTGGGTGCTGCTGCCATCTAGGGTGTGAGCCAGCAGAGCCTTAGTGCTGGCCGTGGGCAGCCACGGCCTTATCACCCCGTCCACGGCCTTGTCACGCTGTCCGTGGCCTTGTCACCCTGTCCACAGCCTGCTGTGCAGGGTTTGTTCCTGAAGGGTTCATGGCAGCCAGGCCAGGGCCCACTGCAGCTGCCCGGGCTGAGCCACATTTGGGGGTTAAACATCGACGAGGGACCTTACTGCAGTGTTTTATTCCAGGGAAAAAGCTGCATGAACGATGCAGAGGAGCACTGTTGTGAGGTGTCAGCGCGGTGCTGGGACACAGGATTTGGTTTCTGGCATTGCTGTATCTCCCTGATGTTGCAGGTGA
Organism: Bombycilla garrulus; assembly: GCA_013400315.1. Taxonomy (NCBI): domain Eukaryota; kingdom Metazoa; phylum Chordata; class Aves; order Passeriformes; family Bombycillidae; genus Bombycilla; species Bombycilla garrulus. The sequence continues at coordinate 334,039 of VXBU01003353.1, read as the reverse complement.
CCCTGCCTGGGCTCACAGCAGGCTCTTGCCCCTGGCTGGGCAGGTTGCCTTGGCTGCTGTTTAAAGGTCCCTGTGCAGATTGTCAGGGTGTGCAGAGGGGGTCAGACATGGCCATGGTGACTCTGAGTTGAAGCCCCTCTGAAGCAAACTTGTGGCATGTGTTCTACCTGGGCTGTACTGCCACCTTTGTTTTTGTGTTAAACAGCCTGGTCTGCCAATCCAAGCTTTACACACACTTAGAGAGAATGTGAGCCAAAGCCAGGCTGGCTCCTGCCCAGCCTGAGGGGCACGGGGAGGGAACAGATGTTCACTCCAAACCAAAATCATTCCTGAGCTTGAATTAGCACTAATGGCTCTGGCCCTGCATTAAGGACTTCAAAGCAAAAGGATTTTTTTTAAATAGTTCCAACTCAGGTGTAACTGAAATCTCATTTTACAGGCTGTTTCCACAGACTCTATGTTTTCGAAGCCCAGGAAACAGGAGTCACTTTTCTGCAGCAAACTGGAGCCTGGCTGAGTGCACTGTCACCATGTGGATTTTCCCTGAGCTTTCCTTGGTGAGGTAAAGCTCTGAGCTCAAATTCCTGGTTAAATAAATTTACACAGAGTGTGAAATCCCTCCCATCTGTCCTGGAGCCAGGGCAGTTTGCCACTCCTGGTGTGGATGATCCAGGCACTGAGTAATCCAGGTCAACAGCTCAGCTGTATTATCGTGACCCTCCTGATTGAAGGAATAGCCTTTGGGATGCATGTGGACTTCAGAATGGGAGACACAGCTGCCACAAACAAGCAGGTACATTTTTAAACTGTTTTTTATTTTTAACCATTTATATAAGTAGAACCAAAGCTGCGGATCTGCATCTTACTCTGGCAAATAATTTCCCCCTTGTGCCACCCTGTGGTACCTCTTTATTCTGCTTTCGCTCAGCAATGCCCCACCTCTTCTGTCATTCTTCCCTTTCCTCACATCCTCTAATTTTTGAATTGTTTTAAGTATGTCTGTGTTGAAATTATCTGCATAGGCCATAGTGTACAGTTGTGAAATAAAGTCCACCAAAGGGCCAGCAGGAATTAGGTGTTTTCATCTCAATGGGAGCTATGCTTTGTTCCAGGTTTCCTGTTGATTCTGATGAATTTCAGCAACTTAGAGCACAGATTCTGACAAATTTTTCATGTGCTGTGGCTGGAGAATAAACTATGGATTAGATATTAGAAGATCTATAGTTTCAAATGGTTTGACATGTTCTTTTGGGAAGTCTTATAAAGTTGTTAGTCCATGCAGGTAACTTTCCCTCCTCCATTTCTTACAAATCAATTCTTTACACAGCTACTACAACCTTTTTCTCTTTTGATGTAAGTGTAGGGTTGATCAAAGTTTAGAGTGTGCTCAGGAGTGGAGACATGATTTAAAACAGGCAAAATAATTCTGGAGTGAACATGTCTGTGGCTTGTAGTGCTGTGTGCAGTGGGGCAGATTTAGGGCTACTTGGTTTCACACCAAGGCCTTGGGACTCACTATTTACTTACTTAATAAATTTACTTAATAAATAAACTTATTATTACTTAATAAATATTAGTGAATGCCAGTATTTACTTAACTGACTTGCTGCATTTTTTTTTGTGTTTTAAAGTTATGTGAAGTTGAAAGAAAATATTCTTCCCTTTGAAAGAAAGCAGAAGACTGCACACCAAGGAGCCCTTCAGTGGGTAGTTCCCTGAATTTTCTTTTGAGTAGCCCCTCTTTTTCCCTTACCTTTGGAAGTACAGAGCAGAAATTACTCATTGTTGCCACCCTGAGATTTTTTTTCCCTCATTTTTTAAGGCTTCTTGGACATTTTCCACTTCTCTGAAACACTCTTTGGAGTCCTGTGGGGCTGGTGGGAAGGTGATTCAGTTCCTAGAAAAATGTTGAGCTGGCACTTTTTAATGTGTGAGGTTTTAGATTCAGCTCAAATGAGTACATTTAAAGCTGTATTGATTTCAGTGTGCCTGGGACTTCACCTTTTTTTCTTATTTGTTAATATGCATGTAGCTATTGAAGATAACTACTCACTTCAGGTATTACAGATGGACCAAAATCCATCAGTGGCTCAGAGTGTAATTAAATGCTTCCTACTTTTGGGTATTTGGAGATTTCAGAGACTGCTAGCAATTTGTTCTGAAAGCAATTTGGTTATCACAAGTATTACACATTGTATCTTTATTTGTAGAATTATATCACACCTTGAAGTGATGCTTTTGGGCCACAAAAAAAGAGAAGTGAGTGTTTCACTGAGGAGGATGTCTGGATGGGGACTGTGAGGAACGATGTTGTCCCTGCAGTGGTGACACTGTACCTCAGCAAGTCCCTCTCCTGTGTGGTGACATTTCACAGGGGTAATTATTGCCTAAATTCACTCGTAGCACATGGACCTCAAAGCTCATTACAGAGGAGATAGAATAAAAACACTGAATATCAGCAGAAAAAAAAATCAGCTTTCTAGGTACAGGCATCAGCTATAACTAGAATTTTCAGGAGAGACATTTAGTGCCATAAATAGCTCTAAAGCCATTGATTAATTAATGTTTGTGTCCCAGAGAAAGGAAACCCTCAGCATCTTCCCTTAGCAGCCAGGCAGAGCTTGGAGCAGAGTTGTGGGGTGGATTTGCCACAGAGCCTGTGCTTGATTTGTTTTGCAATGTCTGATGTAGAGCCACAGCAGGAGCCTCATCTGCAGAGGACATGTCCACCTGCAGTGTCCCAGTGTGTGTCACCTCCTGGAGGGTGGCTCTGTCCTCTCCAGGTTCACCTGGCTGGTGTCCTGCTTTAGGAGGGGGTACCCACACCTACAACATGTGAACAGCTCCAGGAAGCTCCAGCTCAGCTGCTGCTGCTTCAGGCCAAAAGGCCCCAAGGCTGATGGTTTTGACATAAAGGAGATGATTTCACTGATGAAATTGGCCATCACTGGCCTGATGAAGGTGCATTTCAATGCAGGTAGGCTCCTGGACGTATGGCTTTCCCTTCATATTTTACTTTGGGACTGATTTGCTGAGAAATACGGTCATTGCTTCCTGCTTGCATGTCTGTCTGGCTTCACAGAAGGTGAATGTGGAAGTCCCTTGATGGGCTTTTCCTCAAAGTGGTATAGTAGGGCTCCTATAAACTGGGAGTTTGGAGTAACAGCCTCAAGTCATTGCACATAACTCATTTTAGACTCAACCAATACAGTTTGTGGTGTGGAAACACCTTTATTGTCTTCTAAACTTCAGTTTACTGCGGTGTAACATCTCCCTTGTTTTGTAAGAGTCCCAAAACTTGTTCTTGGATAAATCCCCATTTCCCAGCTGGCTTTCAGCAAGTTCCAGATCTGGTCCTAATTATTGCAGTGTGAGCATATGTTATGTAAAGAACTGACAAAACCCAAAATCGTCATTAAAAAACCCTGGTATACTGATGGGTTTTGTGTGAGCATCCAAACCAGGACAGATTAGTTTTCTTTCATACATCTAAGCTGCAGAAAGAAGTTGGAGGTGTCAAAATGTGCATGTGAGGAGCTGTGGTACCCCCTGGGTGTGACCAGCGAGGCCCTTGCACAGGTGCTCTGTGCTCTGAGCTTTGTTCTTTGGCTGGAGCAGGGCTCTGTGGTGTCACCCTGGTGGCTGTGGTGTCACCCTGTCACCCAGTGGCTGCAGTGTGGCCTTGCTCTTCTGTGACCCCCGTGAGCACCACACCAGGTCCCTGCTCCCAGCAGGAGCTGCCAGCAAATAGGTTTAGAGAAGGGTAGTGGCAGGAAACTTGGCAGCTGAGAGCAGAACAGCTGTATTTCTTGTTTATGGCTGCCAGAATACAAACCAGAATTAATTTAAGCTACTGTACAGGTTAACACATCTTTTAAGGTGAGAGATACTGTATAAATATAGTGCCACCAACATCCTAGGCAATATTTTAGTATGGAATTTTGTCTGATCTTATTAATTTTACTTGGAGAAAAACATAGAGGAAATAGAAGAAATAACACATCATGTTAAGTTGCCCATCTATGATCTGCTCTTGTCATCCATTGCTGGTTGATGCTCATGCTGGTGAGAAAAACTGAGACAGTGAGAGGAGCACAAGAGTCATTTTACAGCGCGAGCTCTTTCTGCCAGCTCACCTGAGCCCTGGTTTTCAGTTGGGCAAACTGGTATTGTTCCAGTTACAGCAATTTAGCTTTCAGATGGCCCAGCATCCCCAGGAGGAGAGCCTGACTGCCAGGAGGTACTGTCCACCCCTGGCTCCCTGTAGGGCAATTTCTCTTGGTGCTGGTGGCAGTGGTGCCACCAAAGCTGTGCTCTGCCCAACAGGGTCTCAAGGAGCTCCTCCTTCCTGCACAAGGGTGCCTGTAGCTTCCTAAAGCTGAGATTGCTAAACAGGTTCCTACTCTGCTCGACTTGGGTGTTTTCTACTCTCCATGTACTCAGCCGACCTGGTTAGTGCTCTGGGTAGGGCTGAGATGGTCTCAGCAGTTTGTGTCACCCCTCTCCTCCCTGGCCCTGGCCCCTGGGCAAATGAGGTTGTGTGAGCCCTGTGGCTCTGAGGGGAGGCAGGAGGAAAGGTAATTGCTGGGGTTACATGGACATGTCAGGAACTAGGAAATCCTGTTTGAATGGGGAGCCTTCACTGCTCAGTTTGCAGTGCTCCTGCCAGAAACCTTGCTCAGCTGAGCTTGTTTTGAGGAGCCTTGGGTTCTTTTTCTCTTAGTTTTAAGCCATTAAGGGTTGTGTTGTCATGTGTCATTATGTGAGGGTTCTCTTAAGGATGAAGAGTTGGAGACCTTCATTCATTGTAGTAGCCTGGTGGCTGGAATTCCCACATTACAGCATGGCTCCAGGCAGTGGTGATTCAGAAGGAGGAAAAAATGTTCCCTCTGTTGACACAACAATAACAATTCTAAAGGCACCTGAGGGACTGTGTCCCTGGGAATATCCTCACTTTCCAATAGTGAAAAGGTTTGCTACTCATTATTTTAATTCCTTCAGCTGCTTTCGGATACCTAATAATATCAGACCAGAAAACTTCATCACAGCTCCCTGTCAGAAATCCTTGGGCTGAGAGAAGAGCTGGTTGGAAACGCTTTGTAGCAGCACCACTGCTTTTAATACTGTGGTAAAATGAGGATAAATCTGTGCTGTTGTAATTACACAACAGTGTAAAAAGTCTGAAAAACTGTCCAGGTAGGGTGTGAGGATAAACCCCAGTGTCAGACCCCTGATGACTCCCTTTTGCTTTGGTTTCCTCCTCTGTGACTTTGTGAATACATTTCGCAGTGGCTGGAGTTAGAGCCACACAGAGTAAAAGTGAATGTCATTATAGATGTGCTCTGGAAGGAAAATGCAAACCTGCTGTACATAATGACATGGGATACTTTGAGGATTATTTCTTCCTAAATGGCCTGATGCAAGCGCTAACTCTTCTGGACTGCAGCAAAGAGGACACAGCGTCCACAGAAGTTCTGCAGCATTTTCACATTTACCTTAACCTTGTAAATACCGTTTTTAACGGGCTGTTAGCAGGGTGTCGGGCTGGGAATGTTTTCCCGGCCTCTGAAGGCGTGCAGGCAGGCTGTGGAAGGAGCAGGGAAGCTGGTGCGCACTGACCAGGAGAGGGCACTGGCACTCCAGCAGCTGTGCTGGGCTCCGCTCCCGGACGCTGCCGAAGGACGGATTTTTACTGCAGCTCAGCGCACACTCTCATCATCTTCTGCTCCTAGTGTCAGAAAAGAGTCTATGAAAAGAGTGAATGAACTGCATTTATCGTCTGTGTCTCTCTGGGGAAACGGAAATCCACTTGCACCAGGTGGAAACTTGCACCTTCCTTTGAGCTTCATCTGCTGGTGTGTGGTGCAGCTCCTGGGAGTATCTTTTTGAAAAACTCTGCTTTAATGCCCTTTTTCTGCACCGACATTAGGTATTCAGTACACAAACTAAGGTGACATTCATGCTGACCGAGGCAAGCTCAGGTTGTTCATTTTCCCCTGCAGCTGTGGGAGTGCAGCCCTTTACCCCAAGAACCTGTATGTGCTGCATCTCCTTCTGCCCCATCTCAGCCATCAGAAAATCTGACAGGCTGGATTTTCCTCCTACTTCACAGCATTAACCACAGTATACTGGGGAGCAATGTGCAAGTGGCCCCTAACCAGTGGGTGAGGAGTTCTGAGTCAGGCTCTGCATCCTCTGGCCACCATCCCACCAACTCCACAGTGATGCTCATGAAGGGCTCCATGCCCTGGCAATGCTGAACACAGACCTCTTTTCTAATTTTTTTTTTCTTCTCCTTGAATTTCCACACTTTTTTTATTTTCACCTTTTTGCTTTTCACATGTAAAGGGTCTATCATACTGGAAAGAACCAAATTCTGTTTGTTTTCAAATCTAATAAATCTTAATTAGACCCAAAGTAAAGCTTTTGTGGAGCTGTCAGCATAATTACAGGCTGGGAGAGCCTTCCTGCCAAATCCAAAGCCAGCCTCCGGCTTCCTGGTCCTGACAGAGTGTGGCAGAGGAAGGGGGAATAAGGCCGGGGTGACAGCAGCCCCTTCGCTTCTCTCCCAAGTCCTTTGCAGTTTTTTTCTGCTGTGCATGAAGGTTTGTGAAAGGCAAAGCAGAATAGGCCTGACAGCAATGGAAGGAAATATATTTAGAAACATGAAAAATAGGAAGAGAAAATGTTTTATTTGCATTATTCACCAGGTTCTATTATTTATTACATTGCTGTCCTAGTGCCTGGTTTTATAACTCCCAAAGAAATGATCATGCTTCCGAGGGATGCTTTGTGCTGCTGTCTCTTAAATATGGACCCTCGATACGAGGCATTCTTTGGCTGTTGTTGCTGTGAGGATGTGAAGCCCTGGTACAGGTTGGCCAGATCAGCTGTGGCTGCCTCTGGATCCCTGGAAGTGTCCAAGGCCAGGTTGGATGGGGCTTGGAGCAATCTGGGATGGTGGGAGGTGTCTCTGCCCATAGCAGGGGGTTTGAAATGAGATGATCTTTAAGGTTCCCTCTAACCCAAACCATTTCACAGGTCTGTTTCAGTGCTGCTTAGTTTAAATGGTGAATTTGTCAGGTGAGTTTTTGACAGGAGCAAGGTGAACACATTTATGCTGCTTGCTGTGTCCCCAGCTCAGCCTTCTGCTGAATTTTACCTGAGGTTATCTTGTGAGCTTGGGCAAGGGCAGGCAGCAAGGTGCAGTGGAGTGATTTCCATGCTGGATTTAACAAAGGTGATAGGGCAGCAGGACCTGCTTTCCTGTGCAAGCAGGTCAGCGGAGAATTTATCCTACTTGATGACCTTCACAGACACTGGCTTATCCTCAGGCTCATCTGAGCCAGAAGGGCTGTCCTGGGCAACAAAGGCACATTTCAGTCTTGCACAAGCACGTTTAGGAGGTCACTGCATTTCAGCAGTGTTTGTGAAGGGCTGCGGAGCTGCTGATGCGCTGTGGGGTGGTTGGGATTGGCAACGATCATGCACAGCTGGGTATAAGGGAAATATATGGGCTTAGGAGAGACTTTCCTGCATTTTTCATACTATTACAGAAATGAGAATCCTGTTTTATTGACTCAGGAGAGCAGAAATTTGGTGTTGATGAGGTTTGGTTTGGTTTGTTACTGCAGGTTTGTGGGAACACTGTCCCTTGCAGCAGGCCTCTTCTGCTGCAGCAGTTGCTGCCCACCCCATCTCTATGGTCATCTCAGATTAAGATTTTTCCACTTATGATATAGGTGAGATTTTTACCCTGTTGCTAAAAATCCACAGCTCATGGAGTCTATGCCTTCCAATACCTCTCCATAAGCAAATATTTGTACATACGTAAAAAATCCATTAATTTGCAACACCCCATTCAGGTCCATGTGTCCTTTAATGAGGCTCCATCTGTAAGCCCAGCATGAAAATTTGTCCTGATTCAGTGGTCATCTGAACCTTAAATAGCCTGAAAAAATAAGGAGCTAAAATGTTTCTCTATAAGAATGCATAAATATTCAAATGCTAAACTAAAAGGGCTCTCGTCTCATCCCAGAAACCATTTGAGACTATTGCTCATTCAGCCACGGGAGGATTTTAGTACTTTAAAAGAATTGCCACAAAACATCTGCAGTGTGCAAAGAGCCGTTCTGCAAAGCATCCTGTAGGCATTCAGTGATGCAGCCCTGAAGGATTTATTACCTCCAGCTGGCTGACTCGCAGCACATCCTCCTTCCTCCGCCTAGATGGCACTCTGCAGTCTGCTAAAACCTTGTGCAAATGAGCACGGAGGGGAAGTTTCAGCACTCACAGCCGGGAGACTGGAACTTTAGTTGCAATTTTGTCAAACTCTGGTTATGTGAATCCGCAGGAGAGGAAAGGAAAGGAAAGGGAGGAGAAAGAGGAGAGAGAAATTACATCAATGGAACTTTTTAGAGTTTATGGGCTCTGGGAACTTAGAACTGCCTGGTCTTCTGGAGCAGGTGCTGGTCCCTTAATGTTCACCTGATGATACATGCTGAGTATTCTCCTTAACCACTTCTACCACTCACCCGCATATTTCTTGTTCTTGTAGGTACTTTGGAGTCTTTCTGGTACTGGATATTTGGCCCATCTGAGCTTGTTCACCATTTCTGTCCTCCAGGTCACACAGCCTGGCTTTCAAAGGCTTGCAAATAAAGCAAAGGGGTTAGAAAATAGGGATGCTCATTAGCCATACTGCTGAACTGTCTCAGGGTAATATGTTTTTACTTTTAAAGGCAAATTCATGTTCTTCTACAGGTTTATTTTTCTGGTTATTCTTTGGCATGAAATGTCTGGGGGCTCCAAATACAAAGCAGGATCCAATAAAGGCAGCTTGGGGAGGATGATGAATAAATATATGGGATGTGCTGAAATGACTGGGGGAAGTGCAGTGAGGAAGTATGAAGAGAGATGGAGGAGGTGGGAACAGCAACATGCATTTTTAAACTGCATTAAAATGGCAGCATCCCCAACAGAAGCAGAATGCCATTGATGCCATCTTTCCAATGGTCTGAGTTCATGGTATAGATTTCAGAATGTGAGACAGTCAAGTTCCTAAATCTTTGCAGATATCTGGGGATGCCCAGGGTACATATGCCAGACATGTATGTGACTCCCTATATAGCTTATTGTAAAATTGTGGAGTTTATTGGCTTAAATGGGATGTTTGGAGAGCGTCCCAAGCTGCTGCAGGGACCCTCCTTTCCCCTTGCTGGGGCATTTGGCCATGGTCTTGTGCCAGTACAAATCCCCAGCACACATTGCTTAGATGTTTTCCAGGAGCAGCTCTTGGCTGGGTGGCAGTTTTGTGAGCCAGTCCAGTGCCCACTGTCACCAGGGTGTGGTTCTGCCCTGGAAGCCCACGTTGCTGCCTGGGGTGATGGTATGAGCACAGCTCACGTGCTCCTGCTTCCTGTCTGCTGCTGTTGCTCATCTCTGGTGGGATTACCTGCATGCCTGGAAGCCCTTCCTAAAGTTCTACCCTCTAATCTCTGCCCCTCTATGTGGGCAGCTCTTGTACAGCTGATTCTTGCCAATGTGCATGAGTTCAGTTCGCCAAACTCACGCGTTTGTTGTTTAGTATTCACCTAATTGTTGTTGCCAGTTTGGGGCTGAGGATCTCTGAGAAATGGTTTTGTAAAGCTGCTGCCCAGTCCTTCAAATCCATGCCCTCAAGGCTTGCTCTCTGAAGGAAGGTAGAAGAGGATGAAATGTGTTCTAATTAGGAGATTTAAGTAAATTGAATTACATAGTCTTCTGGTGTCTATTGACCAAAGATATGTCAAAAGAAAACCTACTTATCTACATGCAGGTACCCATCCTCTCTCTCCATCCCTGTCCTTCTCTTCCCTGGCCAGGGTCCCTTCACAAAGTATTGCATTTTGTGGGACACTTCGACTTGCAGCTCCAACCCTCAGCTGCATCACTCGATGCTTCTCCTAAAATTCACAGGTGCTCTGAAAAGCACAGTTCATGGTCGGTTCACGTGGGCTCACTCTTTCTTCAGAGCTGCTTGACCCTGCTTTGGACAGCTTTAAATTCTGTTGTGTCTACTATCCCCAAGCCTACTTGCTCCACAGGGATGAGGGCAGGAGAGTGATGGGAACACTTCTGGTGGGTTGTCACTTGTCATGCTGGCTGGGAGGTGTGACTGGATGGACCACAGGCTTGGTCAGGCAGGATGTGAGTCACTTGGAGGAACTGTGCCATCCTGACGTGGAGCAAACAGGGGTGGTGAGTCAGGGATGGCCTGGACATGCCATGGTGGAGCACCAGAAAAAATCTCAGATTCCACAGAGGAGCTGCTGACGTGGGGACAACAGCAATGTCAGGATTCTGACAGTGTGTAAGGGAGTGGCAGAGCTCCAGATGGGGTTCTCCATGGTACAAGCTGGAGCAGACTTTGAACCTGTGCTGCTTTTAGAGCTGAAATAGGTCTTCATGTCTATCTGCTGGCCCAGCAACACCCTCACTGCACTGAGGAGCCTCTGACTGTGATCTGCTGCACAGAGAACCTGCCAGGGCCCGGCAGCAAGATTAATGCGTCTGGGAATTTCCTGGTGAGACTTTTTGTGCTATTTACCAGAAGTCCCTTGAAGGCAGAAGTTATTGCATTAAAAGATTAAGGCATCATTAATCATATTTTTTTTGTCTTCCATTTTCTTCTGGCAGGCTGGCTGAGTATTACTGGTAAGGTTTTCTGTTTTTTGTTTTTTCTCCATTCAGAAGAATACATTTTTTCAAGTCTTTTCTGTGACTGTGCCATCTTCAGGTAAGAAGGAACCTCAAGAAAATTTTGGGCAGCTGAGTGGAATTGTTCACTGTTGTGAACACTGACATTTTGACCTCCTTGCTTTCTAGGTTTCTTTTGAGTGATGTATATAATTCATGGCTCTTCATAAAAATAATAGAAATTATTTCAAAAAATAAGTATTTATAAGATATTGTCACTGTCCAAAGATCTTGCCTGGGTGTGAGGAGGGCAATGTGGAATAGAAGGTGGTTGTAGGTGTATCAGTTTCTTCTGGTGTGGTGTCAGGACTTGAGCTGGAGGGGTTGACCCGGTGGTGGAGTTTCAGGGTGGTTCCCAGCTATGGTCTGGCTCCAGAAAGAGTGTGGTTGAAGCATAGTTTGCATACCCATTTTGGAAAGATTTGGAAAATATGTCCTAACTTTTAAAGCAGAAAACTGGAAATGTAATCAAGGAAGAAATAGCTGCTGTGGTAGAAACAGGGTGAATTTTTTAATTTGCTTTGGTTATTGAGAGACTCTGCACCACGGGCCATAGATATGACAAAAAGTTGTATCCTGGCACCCTGGTGCTTCATTGATTTCCATCCCCACAGCTTTCCCTCTGTGCCGTGTCAAGGAGGGGGCCCCGGCTGTGCCTGGTACTACTGCGAGCAAAGCATTTCTTAATTTATGTGCTAATTAATCTGACAGAGAGACTCGATCGTTGGGAGCTTGGGCTCCGGGCAAACCTCTGTTTGCAGGCAGGGTTCCTTCCCGTTTATTTTAACGAGCGCAGGGAACGCGAGGCTGGAGCAGTGGGAGGCAGCGGCTCCTCCGGGGGCGGGGGTTCGGGATGCGAGAAGTGCGAGCGCTGTGGAGGATGCGGCAGCTTCAGAAATATCTGCTTTCAGCCTCCCCTTTTAATGGAAGTTTTATTTTAGAAAGTTTTAGTTAACGTCATTCTAAAGTTTATTTCCATTTTATCTTTTAAATAAAGAGGCTGTAAAGCTCCTGGCTGGGTTTTTCATTTCTGCCGGCTGAGAAAAGAGAGGTGAATGGGCTGCTTGTCTCCCGCGGGGATGCTTTCGGGGCTGCTCGGCTCCAGCCTGACCTACCTACGGCCGTGATTCATCGGGGCAGGTGAGGCTGCGGGACGCGCTCCTGCAGCCTCCGGAACTGGATCTACCCCCGGTGACAGCGCACGCAAAACCTTGTCACTTGTGCGACTCTGTCCTGGGGCCGCTGGCGTGGCTTTGCTTCCCCTGCTGCCCCAGCCCGGCACCGAGTCTGGCCAAACCCATTGGTAACGGAGCGGAGATGAGTCTGTGCCTTGCCGGCAGGGCCGGGCAGCTTTGTGGGGTCCGTGCCAAAGCCTTTGCCCTGGACGCTGGCACGGGGGCGGGGATGCAGCAGGAACCGTGTGCCGGGCCCCTGTACCAGCCCACACCTCGGGGCCGGCCCCAGGATGTGCTCGGGGGGAACTGCAGCCCCACTGCTCTGCAGGCTGAGGGCTCGCCCTCCCGTCACCCCTTGCAAAATAAATCTTAACTGCATGGCTGGTCTGTCTGTGCTTTTCCTTAATTTCTTGTTTCCTACATGCCTGGCATAAGCTAATTTTAAGTGAAGTTATATAAAATGAAGCCTTGTAGTGACACTTTTCTTACAGAAGCCAATTTTGTGTTAAGTGGGAGCACTGCAAAGGCCAGTTCCAAAGCTGGACTTAGGCCACTTTTAGGTTAATTTCCTGCACTGGCGCAGGCTCCTTTCCTGCACCTGGGCAAGTCACTGGAACTACTGCAGGCTTTTGATGGAAATCTGTGATGACAGCACCCAAATGCCTTGGATACCGGAATTCTCTGTGTTCCCACACACACCTCAGCTGCTGCTCTGCAAAGGGGGTGCAAGTGCAGCATTTGTCTCACAGATGTGATGGACACAGGAACGATGATGGCGTATCTTGTACCCTGTGATGGTGTTTGTAGAGGCTTCTGTCTTCCCTCACACCTCTCTCCTCTTGGCTGGAGCAGTCCCTCCCTGGAAGGGTGCATATGTACACCCAGGGTGTGAGGGCACTTTGTCACTGAGGGGCTTTTTCAGCCCAACACCGATGTTAGGGCATTTGAACTGGAAGCAGACTTGCTGCTCAGTTTATTCTTTGGTTTCCTCGTGTGGAATAGGGGAATTTTGAGCATATGGATAAAGCTAAATCAAAACTATGAAGTATGTAATTTCAGACTGAGGGCATCCACACAAGAATAACTCTTCCAGAATAGCTTATCACATAGACAAACTGAAAAAACAAATCTATTTTAACCAGAGGAATGAAGGAGGCATGGAGCTCTGGGTGACAAGCACAGCTCCCACAAACACATAAATCACAGATCACAATAGGCTCTTTTAGAGCTGTAGAAATGATAATGCTGTTTTGGTAATGGAACATCCTGATCCTATCTCTATGTGCATGTATTATATTTATATTCTACACATGTGTAAGTGTAAAACATATATATATTCCAATTTTATATTTATATATAAATCCAATTTACAGGCGTGGGTTTTAATTAAGAGCTCTGATGTGTACTTTTTACTAAAATAATATGATAGAAAGGAATGTAATTTATCAAAGAAACACTGCTGAATTTATGACAAGAACAGGGAGATAATGGGATTTCTGAGACTGTATGGATGCTCTTTGCAGTCATTTGAGAGGGCAGGATATGGGGGAACTTAACTGAAAATGAGTTTTTTCTGAGATTGTTTTAAACCTAATGTATTTGCAACTCCTATTTTGTGGATGAACGCAGATTCTTATATGAATACTGATTTTTTTAGATAATTTATTGTAACAAGTAGTTTTTGCCTGGAAAAGATCTGATGCTGCAGATTCCATTGGAATATATTCTGTCATAATGCCAGCCTGTATTTCTTTTTAGTTGAAGCATTCTAACAAATTCCAGACTTGAATTAAATCTGCTGTTCTGACACGTGAAACGTTGCCTAATCACTCTGGAGCTTTGTCACGTTTTTCCCCCCTCCTTTTAATTGGATGATGTGCAGAGCTCCCCCCCACCCCGCTAATCCATGCACAGGTTTGGGTGGAAGTGCTTGTGGTGGTTTGGAAAGAACAACACATGTGTGACTGCAGAGGGTGCTTCATTTCTGTGTAATTTGGCATAAAGGCTTGATGAGTCCTGTGTTCCTCTTGTCCTCTTGTGCATGATAACCTGACCCCAGTGCACTCTTCAGTGAGCAGAAATGAGTATTTCTGCCTCCAGGCTGGCATCTGAACCTGCAGTTCTGCAGATGTGAGGCGGCCAGTGGGGAGGGGATTGTCCTGCTCCTCCCTCCCGGTGACTGCTGGGCATCAGGCAAACCCTGTGGACCTGGGGAGAGGCTGTGAGGCTGCTGGGCAGCACTGCTCAGGCACTTGGTATGATCTGTCATTTTTTAAATTAATTGAATCCTGCAATGGTCTCAGTGGAAAGGTACGGTAAGGCAGCCCCAAACCATCCTCGGGTTGTTGACGTGTCAATATGAGGAATAGACCCCAAAGATCTCAGTGTCCTGTGCTGTAAATGGCCCTGGCAGGCAGTTTTGAGATGTTGGCTCCTCAGGTACTCTCCATGGAGAATACTGGAATTTTCCCCACTGCCATTAACCTCATTTTTGATACTGTTAAGGGATGTGTCACACGTGAGTCAGAGTTGGAGCAGCTGGGGAGGGCCATTAAACACACCTGGGAGGGATTTGTCACCTGCGGGACCCCCACAGGCTTCTCATTTGTGTGTCCAAGCTAGGAGGTGCTGCTGTGCACATCCAAACTCCACCTCCACCTTCTGCTTTGGGCCCCTGACTTCAGCCTGGCATCCTCACGCTTCTCACTGAGTGCAGTGGAGCTTATCACAGCCTAGGGTTCTGCTTTAAAATGTTTGCTGCATTTACTGCTTCTGTTGTGTGTCCTTTTTGGCTGGGCCAGCAGCCACCTGCTCCAGATTTTCTTCCTCTCGGAAGCAATTGCAGACTGGGGCTGAATTATCCTTGCCACTTCTTGGGAAAGCTGTACAGCATGAGCCATAAAAGCCTCTTACTGTGAGGCAAGTTTTCCAGAGCCAATATGGCTTCAGAGTCTTGTCTAAATCCTTAATATATTTTCAGGCCTATCCTTGCAATGTGGTCACCAGAGCTGCTCACAGCATTTAGCAGGATATCTTGGATACTGGTTGCTGAAATAACACCCTTTTCCTGTGCTTGCTGGTTAATCTCCTATTTCTGTAGCCCTGGATTGCTTTTCCTCTCTTAGTAACAGCATCACATGAGGAGTTCATGTACGGCTGGTTCTGTACAAACCTCCTCATTTCCTTTCCTTAATTGCTGTTATCTGTATGATTAGCATGACCCATGTACTTGCTCCTTAGACAGGCACTGTGCCATTTGCAGCTATTGAGAGCACTTTGCTCAAATAAACGGATATTGCCTGGCTTTCCAGATCTATTCCCATCATTAATGCTTTTCCTGGCACCCAGCACTGCCGTGCACACACTGCATCAGCAATGGCTTTTTGTGTTTCCCACATAATTGAGTAATGTATTGAATAGGTTTGGATCAAGGACAGAAACCATTTGGCTCTAGTGTCTTTTTATCATGTAGTACCTATCAATTGACTAATTTTAAAATCATTTGAGTTCCTTTTGTTCTTTTATAAAATACTTTTAGACTGAAAAGCTGCTGCACCTGGAAGTCTGCTTCAAGCTTAGGTCTCTGTCAAAGTACTGATGCAACACAAACACCTGATTTACTTGACACTTTATTTTCCATGCAGATTAGCTGATCTTTAGTTCCTTGATACCCCATTTATTTATAGGTATTGGCTTATACTGAGCTTTATCCATAGTCCTTAGATGGATCTTGCTATATTTTTGAATGTAATTATAGTTGGCTTGAACTGCTCAGGGGTCTCCTTGGTAGTGCTGGTCTCCACATGCTTGCTGGGAAGTAATACAAAAATCTGCTTGTTTTATGAGAGTTTGTCATAAGAGAAGGGGTTTTGGCCAGAGGTGCAGGTCCCAGCAGTGCTGTGGAACACACTGAGAGTTACAGCAACTTTGTTGGTGACAACTAGCAGCTTTAGCTAGCCCCAACGCGGTGGGGGCTTCTGGATGGGTTTAATTTGGCTGGTTGGTCAGCCTGTGGCTGTCCCAGCTGGCTCTGTCCCCAGCCTGTCTCACAGGGGGAGGGCAGTGCTGGCAGCCCCTGCTCAGCCCTTCTCAGGCCTGGGCTGGCACTGCCAGGGCCCGTCACTGCTGGGGCTGGGTCGATGCTGCAGGGTCCCAACTCAGCCTCTCACTGTCCTAGCCTGCTGCTCCTTAGGGTCTCACACAGGTGTGATACAGGTGCTGGCTGAAAGTTCTGCTGCAAATCACCAGATAATTGTTGATAATTGTCCACAACTGTCCTGGAATTGATCCAGATCTGAAATGAAGTTACTTTGCACGTGGTTTGTTCTGTAGTCCTTAAGCACCTACAGAGAATTATTGCTTCTACAAATAGGAGGGCCAGAGTGTCCTGGTTTTGGGTTTCTATATCAATAATAACAAGCTCCTCTCTGCAGCTCCCTCAGCGAGAGCACGAGTAATATTGGTTTTCCCTGTCCCCTGGGTGTGCCTTGTCTCTTGCAGTGCTGCAAGACTCAGTTTGAACTGAGGGAAGGGGTCTCTGCCCCTTGGAGCACCTCATTTGAGAACCCTGTGCCTAAAAATAAAGAGCCACCTGGTTCATAGGTGTAAACCCATCCCTAGCAAGGCCTGCAGCCATGCCCAAGTCAGCAGCACTGCTACACTGGAGGCACAGCGCAAACCCCGGCTGCTGCTCAGGTACAAACTGCTCATCCTTTGGGCAGGCTCCAGAGCCAGGCAATGCTTGGCTTTGCTTCTGCAGCACGTGCAGCTGCTGTCATTTCTGTAGCGGGTTACTTGAAAACAGAGGGCACACCATAGCTTGTGGGGTTCTGCAGAGCTGTAGCCTGGTCTTTCAGGAGGAGTTTGCCTCAATCTGTCCCTCTTAGGGGATCTTCTGCATGAAGATTTTTCAGTATTGCCTTCAAATCAGACAGTACCTATCAGGGCTGTCCCCTGGGATTTCTTGCTGCCAAATCCTCCAGCAGAAGAGACATATTCACATCAGCAGAAAAACAAAATGGGAAGAATTAAACCCAAAAATACAGGTGGGAAGGGAAAGGTGGATTTTCGAGCCCTGTGGCTGTTGTGGAGCACTCTGCTGACGTGCCACTCTCCTGCAATGCACAGTGTATGTCAAGGCAGCTCCATTTAAAGGGACAACATCAAGGCATCTGAAAGACTGCCTCCTCTTTGTTCTTATTTCATCTTGTATTACAAGACTTTATTCAGGTTTTTCAGTGGCCTCCTGGGTAATGCTTTATTACAGTGACAGTGTGGAGTTCTAGTTTGTAATAATGGGATCTATATAAATAATACTGATTCTGCTGCCTCCTGTAATGCTTCCTGCCTGGGAACACTCAAAAGCTTTTGAAAATGTTAATTTCCTATAATTTGGGATAGAGAAGCACCTCCGGGTACTGCAGAAGGCATGGCAGCAGTGCTGGTCAGCTGCCTATAACAGCCATACCTTTGAATCAAGGGCTTCAAACAAATGAGGGTCTTTTTGCACCCAGAATGAGTAATTAAAATAATTGCTCTTTTAGGTGTTTAGTTTTTTTTTTTTTCTTTTGTCATTTTGAGGTTTTAAAACAGAGGCCAGGTAGTATGAGACTCAGTTCCAAGTGCTGAATATACTGCGAGGGAAGATTCAGCCTTGAAGATTCAGATGAAGGTTGGGAGAAAGGGATTGTTGTGGCATTTCACAGATTTTGACTTGATGTGCAAAGAAATGAAGGATGATGTGACCCAACAGACTGCAGTGCTGTGCTGAGGACAGGCTCTTTGTCTCAGAGCAGCATCCTTGGTCCCATAATACAACTTTCCTTACGGTGCTGCCCTGTGCTGGATGAATCAACAGTCAGATACTGAGGCACAGGCTTAGGCCCTCACATATCCAGGCTCAATTTGGACATTTATTTTACTCTAAACAACCTGTGCTTAGTCAGGAAGAGGAGGGTGACCCGAGGACTCTGTCCTGCTTTTCCCTGGGTAGCTGTTACTGGTGAGAGCTGGTGGAAAAGGAGATGCTGTGCTGGGTGTGGAGCAGGGCCCAACAGGCACTTGTGGCACTGGCAAAACAAGATGGCAGCGACAGTGAACAGGGCAAAGACTTAATGGATTTCCTCGAACTGTGCTCTACAAGGGCCTGCTTTACAGGATTTGCACTGGATTGACATGAGTTTTCAAAGAAATGAGGGCTGGGTTGTACAGCAGCACTGCCACTTTTCCTTGGCTGACCTGCCATGCTCCCTCCTTTCAGGGTAACATTAAAATGAATATTGTACAGCAGAGAGAGCAGCATAATTGGCTGCAGACAATGCATGTGCTGTGCTGTTCTGTGCAATATCGATTGCTCCTTGCCCAAATATGTGTATCTAAAATCAGTCCATTAAGCAGAGCCTGTTGGGTGGATGCCAATCCTTTCACGCTGCCGTGGCTCTCGCTCCATTCCGGCGGTGCCACGAGAATTGTACACGGTGTGCAGGCACTGCACAGCCTGCACGCAGGGACACAGCCACGGGTCCCCCAGCCACCCCACACAGCCCCACACAGCCCCAGGGCACTGCCATCGTCATCCCCCAGCCACTGCCTTTGTGTGTGAGTCTGCTTTGCTCTGGTGGGGCTGTCCCTCCTTGCGCTGCTGTGGTCAAACTCCCAGTGATGAGTGGCACTGGTACCACGCATGTGTCGGGGTTCTGTGGGGCTGGAAAACTGGTCTTTTTTTAGCTAGATGAATTAAGGGGCAAGACCACCATGGCTTGGGAGATGCAGAAGTGAGTCCTGGAGGTTGGCACTGTGAGCAGAAGTGGTGCAGATGCTGTTGGGGCACGTCTATGTCTCAGCACACTGAACAGCCACCTGGGCTGTTGGAGGTGGTAAAACCAACAGGGCAGCTGCTGGATGGGGCTCTGCTGCTTGGTTGTGCTGGGGCTGTGTTGTGTGTTATGTGGTGCTGACCTGTCTGCTGCCACCCCCCCAGCCAGGGCCACTCCCTGTGTCCAGTCCCCTCCCATGTCCCCTGCTGAGCCTGTGGGATGGACGGCAACACATCTCACAGAGGATCATTGGGGGGTTTTTTTATTACCTTTTAACATTTAAAGGCTTCTAAGTCTCTGCATGCAGAAAATATCATTGGTGCTTTTCCAGCAGTGCAGAGGGTTGCAAGGAAAGGAAGGTCCTTGCTGCTTTTCTCCATCCTTCCTCTGTGCCCAGCAAACCCTCTCGACAGCACGTGCCAAAGCTGTTTGGTCCATATATTCCTACATCTTGTTCTATATATAGGTACACAGATATGAATGGGAATTATTCCTCTGTTAAATCTAAGTCAATAATTCCTTTTCTCCTGCAAGCATTTAGCCTCCTAGCAGATCCTGTAATAAATTAATCTTCTTTATCACTCCTTTAATCGGTTCCTCGTAACCAGTGAGCAGTGAAATCTTCTCACCTATTGATTGATGTATAATGTTAGATTAATGTATAATGTAAATTAGTAGAAAGCAAATTACAAGAGCTGCTGTGTGGTTTGGTGCTGCTGCTGCTGAATTTGTGCTACAAGGAGCTCGTTCAGGGTCAGTGTCGTAGCCTGTGCTTCGCAGCCTTGTCTTAGCCTCCTTGCATGTAGGAGCAGCATGCAAAGGTTTGGGGAACAAGGACTTCTGTGGAGTTAAAGCTTGACTAGAGGAGAAAAGGGGGTGTCTGTTATTTTACATGCCCCACACTATCTGTTCTAAAGAGAGAAGAGCAGTATGCTGAGATGTGACAGTCTGCTAGAATCAATAGCTGAGTTTTTAAATAATACAGAATGATGAAGATCCTCGATGTTTGACTCTTGGGGAGCTGTGGGTGGCAGTAGCGGCTGTTGGGAGGGGGATTTGGGTTCATCTCGCCTGAGGTTTGACATTTATTCCATGAGATGGGACAGCATTCCCTGTGGGCTCACTTTGCAGAAAGCAGAGACCGAGGTGCACATCTGGGTTGTTACTCAGCTCACCTCAGCTGTTTCTCCCTCTGCAGTTTGAAAGGTGCTGTGTGTGGGCTGTGGGCATTTAACACTTTAAATTAATGCTTGATATTTATGTGGGATGCAAATGTGCTTAGGTACACAATCAGTTCTTCAGTGCCCTGCTGTGATCTGCTGATGTGAAAGGCTTAGTTATAAACTGTGCTTATTGTGGCTACAAATAATGCTTTGGGGCTTCCCAAAATTCTATTGTGTGAATACAGCATTTGGCAATGGCTGAAACTCCCCTACTTATATTTTTCCAAGACAGTGGGGGGAAGGAGAAAAGCAAACACAATAAAATGTCCCTGTGGTATTTTTTCTATTACATACCTGCCAAAACCTGTAGTGGTGTGTTAAGACAAAGGGCTGAGCCCTCAGTGTTGTCCAAGGAAAAAAGCACAGAAAACTCTATTAAACCCTCTGAATTGCATTGACCTTTGCTTTACTCCCATCTTTTCCTGGTTTCTGTGACGTGACACAATCAGCTGTGGGGAAAGGTGGGCACTGCAGGTCCTGCTCTTGATTTCAGCTCAGAGGTTTGAGGCACACAGGTGACACATGGAGTGAAACCATCACGGCAAATGGAAATCTCATTTCTGTGCTGGGATTCTCCACAACGCCTGAGTGTTGGCTTTGTCCTGCTCTTGGACAACTCCTTTGAGAAGCCAGTACACCCCTGACCTCCGTCTGCTGGCTCCTCAGCCCTCCATTGAAGGTGCTATTTGTTCATGCTGCACATCAGGGAGCCTGGAGCTGCTCACAGCTGATGGAAGAGGAAGAAAAATGTTTTTTTGACCTGGTTTTTCTTCCCCCCTTTGTTATGGGGAAGAACAAAGGATTAGAAACTTCTGCGAATTCACTCCAGTACAAGGAAGAGGCTCAAAAGGTGTTAGGAAAGCATATTAGTCCTCATGGCTGTCTGGATGAGGCACTGAATTTCTGCTGAGACTTGGGCATGGAGTTCTGTGAGGACAGGAGCTGTGCTTCTGCTCTTGGGGAACTCTATCAAACACCCCTCAGAGTAAAGCAGAAAGGAAAGGTCAATTGGAAAATGTACATTCTTTTGCCTAGCAGGAGTTTTTGCTAGGGCTGTGGTCCCAGTTCACCTCATTTCCCTGCAGAAGGGACCATCATGCTCCAGAGTCACTTGTGTAGAAAATCAACTCTTCCCGTTTCTACCCAGTAACTCTCACAACTAAATAAGGGCTGTTTTTTAAAAGCTTAAAATGTGGAGAACACCAAAGATCAAATAATAAATACAATGTAATCTAGTGAGAAATTGCAGAGACTAGAGATGGACTCTCTTCTAAGCTGTGTAGCAAAGGGCAATGATGAACTGTTTGCAGCAAGGGGAATTGGGGTTAGATAGGAAAATTGTTCTGTCTGTGAGTGGGGTCAGACATTGTCACGGGGACCCTGAGAGGCAGAGAAACCTCTGTCCTTGGAGACACTCAGAGCTTCACTGGGCACAGCCCTGAGCAACCTGACCTGATGTTGAGGTTGGCTCCAGCAGGGGCTGGAGTGGGGATTCCTGCTAACCTCGACTGTTCACTCCTTCTGGGATTTATTTACAGGGGCAAATTCTCTGTTACAGTTAAGCTATCATTTTGTACATCTGTTTTTATCATGAAAGTACACTGCTTCATGAACAGTGCTGTCTCTGAGCATTCATTATTCAGAAAAAGTTTGTCTTCCAATTACCCAAGATCATAAGAAGAAAAGTGTCTGGTTTGTCAGAACTGCAGAGCTAAAATAAGCTGCAGCAAGCATATTTCCATGGCAAGGAGCTGGTGTCTCTAATTAGAAAAGCTCTGGAGAGTTAATCTACTTGGGTATGAGACCTATTGCTTTCCTCCTGCAGCATGTGATGGCTGGAGCTGAGCAGCTTTGAAAAAGGCCTGGAGGCTTGGCTTCAGATAATTAATAGATCTTACTTGGGAACTATATATATATATATATGAATTTCCCAAACTTAGGGTTTGCTGTGCTCCTGTCAGATGGCTGAACTGCAGCAGGGCTGAGAATTGACTGTGAATTGAAGATGTAAATTCTTTTAGTTAAAAAAAAGTGCTGAAAGTCCTAAGCTCTGGCAAGCAGCTGCTGCAGAGTGGAGTAAGTTACTGTACCACCTAGTTGTGTGAGAGCAGTGTCCTCAGCAGGCAGGAGGAATTATGCCTGCTTGGCAAGACTGCACTGGTTTCTTGTCTGGGGTGGTCATGCCTCACCCTCACAGAGGTATGGACAACATGGGGGGAAGAGATTGGGATAATGAGATGAAACAAGTCTTTCCTGGGACAATAACCTCAACCACAGTACCAAAGATATAACCTTGATAATTCAGTGCCTATCAAAGGTGTCTTCTGCCCTCATGCTAATGCTCTCCAGAGCAGGGGGAGCAACTAATCAGCATTGCAGCAATCAGTCAGGTTTCCCTTGGCACATGATGAGTTTAATTATTTTGCGGTTCACTCCATTTTCTTGGTAGCTGTAGTGATGTTTATTCTAGGAAGCTTCAGGGACAGAGGTGATACAAAGATTTTAATTTCAGACAGGAACTTACCAAGTTGGGTTCTTGGCCTGGGCTCCAAATCTCCAGAGTTTCTCTGAAGTCTTGGCTGGCCTCATTAGACTTTAATCAATCCTAGTTCCTTTTTCTGAGACATCTACCACATGTGACAGTTTTGATGTGGATACTGATGTACCAGAATTGACTGATGAATCACATCAGACAAAAATAGCTTGTGTGTATCAGTGATTGACCCAAACTTCTTGGTTTAAAGGCAAAAGCCTTATCTGACTTGGCCAGCATGCTGCACTTTGTCTCCTCCCCAGCAAAACTTCCAGCCCTCCCTGCCGCCCAGCAGTTCATGGGCTGGAGGCACAGGATCTCTTGGCTAAGGCAGGAGAGACTGAGTTCACTGGAGCTGCACTGGGGCTGCACTGGCTGTCCTCGGGCTCCAGAAAAGCTCAGGGTTTGTGCGCCATGTCCAACACGAGCTGTGGTGCCTCCACTGGCAGAACAGTGTGGCTCCCTGGGGCATGAAAACACCCACCTGGTGCTGTGGGCAGCTCTCTTTCTAATGTTCAAGAACCAGTGAGCAGGTTAGCACTGCCTTAGACCTCACACCTACCAAGGAGCACTTACTGAGTTATCAGCTAATGAAAACCTGGGCAGGACTCTCTCAGCCTTCAGGCAGCTGAGAGTTACTCTGCAATATGTGCTCTCCTGACCAGTGGCACCTGGATAGAGCCAAAGGTAATTGATCTCATTTTAATTATTGCAGTTACGTACAGATATCTTTCTCATAATGTCATATTCTCACATCTGAATTGCCCAACATTTGCACCTTACCCATGTCAAGCTCTGTAAATAACCTAAGAAGTGATGCTGTAGGAATTTTATTTTTACTGTCAATCTCCCGTGCAGCACAATACCTTTGAAAGCTGCAAGAAATATTTTTATTGTTGGAGGCAAACTCCCTGGGAATGTGCAATTGATTATTCAAACCTCATGGTGCTGCTGCAGAGATTTGTGTTGCTGTGACTGACTTTGATTCCCTGATAGCCTGTCTCATGCTCCTGTCCCCTAATGGAGCTGATAGCATTAAGTCACGCAGTTAGTCAAGTGAAAGAAATTGTTTCTCCTTATTCAAAGACCTGATGACTTTATCCAACAGGGAGGGTCTCTAGCAGATGAGACAAGGAGAAGCAGATGAGATAAGAAACATCTGCAGGACTCAATAAACAGTGGAGCAGGAGCGTCTTTAAAGGCTTCAAATTTGGAACAGAAAAACATTCTGAATGATCTACAGAAAGCCAGCCCTCTGGCTGGCACTTTATTATTGTATTTTTCTGTCTTATGGAGTCAAAGATGAAGAATAAATTCAGTCCAGGTAATGACACACAGAATTGTTAATTGAGGTGCTGCTCAGGCATGTGAGGACAGTGTGGAGCACGGCAGCTCCTTGGTGAGGCAGCTGGCAAAGATGGGTGCGTGGTCCCAAATTATCTATGTATGATGGGTTTTCTGCATAGTATTTCCATCACTGATAATGAGGATTTAAAACATAATTCACTAATGCATGAAAAAAAAAGGTCTTCACAGGGCTGGGTACTCCCAGGCAATGATTATCCTGATGAAATTAACTTTAATACAGGAGGCTCAGGAGGAATCATAATTCTCCCTCCTTTTCATGCTACCCATTATAACAATGATCTGTGCAAAACCAATTTGACTATTAGATCATTCCTACTAAAATAACTCCAAACCATTTACAAGTATCCTTGTAGGATTTGCTGCAAGTAGAGGCTGAAGCACTTCCAGTGCTGTTGAGCTTAATTTGTACCCTGCCTGTTACCTTCCCACTTTGCCAGGTGGGGCTGTTGTGTCTGGTAGGTGGAATTCTGCATTTCTGGGGAATGGCAACAGGCAGAAGGAATCACTGTGCCTCAGAGAGGGCAGTGGCAGTGTGCTCCTGTTCACAGACTTTAGGAGATGGCCTGTTAAGAAGTGGCACATGGATGCTGTGTGAAACTGCCATTTGAGACAGGCCCCACTCTGAGCTCTGCTGTGCTCTCCTGAATTTATAACAGCTCTGCTACACTGACATTGTTCCAAGGTTTTGCTGCTGAGGATGCAGTCAAAATCTCTCCCATGGGGAGCAGAAGTGCTGCAGAGGAGTTTGCCCCCTTCACCAAGTCAGTTTGAAGTTTGGCTGTCCTGTAAAAGTCTGTTGCTTTTATTCTCAGAGTTGCAGGCAAATAGGAAAGGTAAGGAATAAGGTGTTTTCTCTAGGTGGTGGGGTTCTTTGGAGCAGTGAATCCCCTAGGGAGGCAGAGAAACAGAAACCACACTCCTTTTATGCATGCTGCATAAGGGATAAAAATGTACAAGTGTTTTCCATTCCCAGGTTCATCTTTTGCTTTAGACTTTGGTGAGTAACAATGTTAGTAGTAAAAGTTAATGAAACATTGGTGGCAAAAGTTAATGAAGATTATGTGGAATAAGGCTAAACATAGACT
The DNA here is from genome assembly GCA_013400315.1 of Bombycilla garrulus. Taxonomy (NCBI): domain Eukaryota; kingdom Metazoa; phylum Chordata; class Aves; order Passeriformes; family Bombycillidae; genus Bombycilla; species Bombycilla garrulus. The sequence goes on along the minus strand of VXBU01003353.1, from coordinate 309,103 downwards.
AAAATATTGATGAATGAGAGTTTTAAGGGAAATCAAAAAGCATTTTTTCTGGCAAATGCTTATGCATCTTCCTCTCCATTTAGACATGGTCTTGCATTCAGCTGGTAAAGGCATTGTACATCAGTCTAGAGCAGCACAGCAATTGTAAAAAAGACATAATTTTAGAAATCTACTTTCTTTTAAGTGACTGTATAACTCCCTTGTGTCAAGGAAAGACAATTGTTTTTACTTTTTGAAAAGTATACATCCTGCTGGACTAAAGAGAGCAGAAAATGGTTGTTTGCTGGTGAGTCATTAGTGAAATCATTAGCTATGAATATCTGGAGCCTTGAACTGCAAGTTGTAGATTCAGGTGTTGGAGAGGAGAACCAAGAGCCATGAACACTTCCTTCAACATGGTGCCACACTGCTGAACTTCTGGTCCCCAGCTTTGTCACATATGTGCTCGTCTCTGGTAATAAAGCTGGTAAAGGTCTGTGAGAAATCCCAAAACCTGGAGTAAGAAGGACTTCTCGGTCACATCCCCATCTTAGTCCTGGCTAGGATGCTTTAGAGCATCTCACCAGGTCGCTGTTTAGTTGTCAAATGCTCCTTAAGGCAAAAAGAGGTGAGTCTGGATTTGTGACAGCGTGTGACACTGACAGAGCTAGAGCTGCTCAGTGCTGTGGTGTCATTCAGGATGTTGTGCCAGCATCCTGGAATTTATTGCCCACATTTTGCCACATGTTTGGAGGTGAGCTGGCACCACGTGAAAGGTCATGTTGGCCGAGTAATCCCTTTAGCATGTTTTTAAGCTATTGTGGGATTGATTGTGCTGGGTCTGAGCTGAGAACAACGCTGAGTTTACACTGCCCAGTGCATGCAGCAAGAGTTCAGGTATCTGCACCTTAATGTGTCACATCCTCCTCAAGAGACTACCAGGGACCTCATCTGCCGTGCTCACCAACCTGCATTGCACTCTCTGCTGCACTTAGTTCCTCACAGACTTCTTTTGTTTTGCTCCAGATAAGTCCACACTACAGAGAATTGATTTGGAACACCATAAAGTCCACTGTTACTTGCATCCATTGATGTTTCAGGCTCATCTCTCTTGTCTGCTGTAATTACTACAGAAAGCAGGATGTGATAATGGTCAATGCCAGAATTAATGAAGGAAAAAAAAATCCAACATAAAAGGCCATTGCGTAGTGCAGCAGGCTTTGAGCAGAAATGTAACAGGTCCTCGTGAACAATTTCCCTGTGAGTGAGTGAGTACTGATTTTCTTCTTTCTTGCAGTTTCTCACTCCATGTTCACAGCAGCTTTCCATTCCCTAGTAGTGAGCCAAGGAAATCCAGCCAGCCACTGTCTCCAGCATAGTCCCTCCCCAGATAATTCCTGCCAGGCAGACTGGGAATACCCTTGATTGTGGGATTGTTAAGTTTTCCTGCTGGTTAGGGCCTTTTATGCCCTTTCACTGCCAGTTCTATTCAACTGCTAATGGTAAGAGCCAAGCAACTGAGCTGCTCCACTGCTCCTGTTCCTCATCTGTTTCTTTGGAATGTATCCAACACTCAAGATGGGCACTGTCTTTGCCCTAAATGCAGTGGTTTGAGGTGTTCTGTGGGTTCTGCTCATTCCTTCCTGCTGATCAAAGACTTTCCTCTCCTGGTACAAGTCCAGCACTCTCAAGTGCTCTGAGCAGGGAGAATATGGATGGGACTGGAGGGGTAGCTGGGTTACCCATTACCCAACCTCTGGGTACTGCTGGTCGTTAACTTTGCAGTATTTGCCATAAACATTGCCACAAGTTTGTGGATCAAACATCTCATTTAGTAAATGGTTGGTCACATTTGGAAATGATACGTAAAGAAAGCAGTCATTGCCAATCCAGGAAAAAACATAATCCATTCCCAAAAATAGAAATGTGACAGCTCATGATTTGGTTATTGGGTCTCGGTCAGAGAGTATTTCATTGATTCCCAATATGGTGCAGGTTATTTTTAAGTCATAACCTATTTTTGGCCTTAGGAGACTTTTGCAAAGAGAAGGAGATATTGCATCATATCCATTAAGTAAATATTTTAGCAATGACCTGAAATAAGTTGTAAGCAACAGGTTTGGAATTTCCTTCATAGGACACAATGTGCTCATCAGCTTGCTAAGGATTATCCCCCCCGGTTTGTGGGAATTTTGGGTCAGTGTCAGGAAATTTTCTAACGTATTTTTTGCAATATATGGACTATATTCCATAGAAATGGAATATTTTAGTATTAAAATAATCTGGAGGATTTTTTGAGGATAAATAAATACGGTATGATAATAAGTGATTCTATTTGAAATCGCAGATATATTTACTGGCTATTTGGTGGCTGTGGGGCTTTTCATGCAGTGCCTCCATGGCCTGTCTATATTCTCATGTGTGGTTCTGTATTTTCTTTCTGTCCCTGTGCCCACCCATTCCTGTGCAATCAGGTAAGGAGGTCTCACACTACCTTGCTTCTTCTTGCCAAAGCAGGGGCATTTGTTTGAGTCCCTCCTAGCCAGAGATTGGTCACAAAACAGGTCTGGCAATAACATCTCTGAGACTACTATGTTGTCATTAATTCAAGTGTAACTTGGCCAGCAGGCTCCAAACTCATCAGAATGGACAAACAGGCAGGCAGTAAAAGAACAGCGACTGCACAGTCTTGGGAAATGAGCTAAAAATAGTAGTGTATTTATTTCTGGGGGAATGAAATTGGGTTTGATCTACCAATCTCTTGAACTAATAAGGGTAATGAAAATGAGATTATCCTGGCTGATTTATTATTTCTGATGGTATTAATTATTGGGTTTTTCTTTTGAGTAATTAAAGAAGAATTTTTCCTCTTTAAGTGAGCGTACTAGGTCTCATTAATCTGAAGTCTTAAAAATATATCCTTAATCTGGAGAGCCTAAAAAACTACTAGTTTCCTTATGCTGTTCATTTGCAATGTAAGACCATGAAGCTACTCTTTTAAAGGTATTTTTGTCTCTTTCCACATTTCTGTGGGTGTGTAAGTCCTATTTACACCTTGGCTTTTTATTGACATCTTGGTTCTGCTGCCTTCTGTTTCTCTCCTGGACAGATCTGGAGTTCCTCTGTAGAATCAGTCATGGCTAAATTTAAGCACACAGATATAAAATAAANTTTTTTTTTTTTTTTACCTACAGACTTCAGTTTCCATGAGAGAGACCTTAAAACAGAGGCACGTTGCAGCAATTTTAGGTGGCGGCCCAGCTTTTAGTTTTGAGGGCATATTGTGGAGGCAGCTTTCTGCCATGGAAGAGCCAGCTGATGCAGGGAGCTCCTGTGGCTTCCTGCTGACACGAGTGTGGTCCGACAGCAGCAGGATGATGGCCTTTAAAAACAGGACCTCTTGTCATTTTGTGTTCTTGTCAACGTGTCACAAATGTCATAAGGTCAGGTTTGTTTTTCTTCCCATTTTTCTCTTCTGGTTATTGCCTTCATCAAAGGAATGAGTCGATTTTGTTGGGTGGGCTTTCATCCTTGCAGTGGCGGGGCAAGAAGGAGCGAAGCTGTGCAGTGGTTCCTCAGGGAACACGGCAGAGCTGTGTCAGCTCAGAGCTGCGGCTGGGCTGGGCTGTGCAGAGTGCTGCAGCTTCCCAGCGCTCCTGGCAGGAGGCATCTGACCTTGCCGAGGATGGAAACATCAGCTGCCCACAGCGCTGCAGCAGTAGAGGCAGGACTCCTCACCCTTCCCTCCCTGGAGCATGAGCCACCCAAGCTAGGGCTGTCGAGGTCCCCGCAGCCCATCTGTCCTGAGGGTTCCTGTCCGTGGGTGTCAGCACAGCCACGAAGGAAAGTGTTGTATTCAACAGCTTGTAAAGAGAGGTGTGAGAAAAAACAAAGTCAAACAAATCAAATCTCCCCGTGAAACTCAGCCACGCTGAGAAGCGATGTGAGCACCAAGTAGGGAGAAAGAGAAGGGCGGTGTTTGGTCGAACCAGTTGGCTGAAGGATTCAGGTGCCTCCTGCCAGCCTGCTCAGCAGGTCCCTGAAGTCTGCAGGGTGCATGCCAGAGGTCTCTGACTGCCTGTGGGAATTCTGCAGTGCTACCAAGCCAGCCCTACAAGCTCCGGTAAAAGCCAAGGCTGTGTTTGGCACCAGGAACGATCCTTTGTGCCCGAGTGGCTCATCCAGGGACAAGCTGTGCTCATTGCCACTGATTTCCAGGTCACAGTGGGCTGTGCCCTTAGCTGGCTTCATCGCTTGGGCTGGCTGCATCCCCTTGTGTGCATTTATCTGGAATGGTGGGCAGGATGGGTGCTGGGGACACCACCCTCCTCAGGCAGGTCACTGGGAGCAGCTGGACAGCCCTGTCCCCGCTCCACATCAGAGTTTATTCAGCTGCAAAATTGGAATAGTAGGAAGCTTAATCTCTAGGCTAAACTGCTATCCAAGTCAAAGGTGGTCTCTTTATTGCTTGTAGTAAATAACAAACATGTTCCCAAGGCTCTGTAATTAACCTTTTTTGTAAGGGGGAAATCAATTTCCACCGTTTCCTTGCAGAACTTCTGCATAGCGTTTGCATCCTGTTGGGAGAGAGTTAACATTTATCATCCTTCAGTAAATCCTGTGGGGAATCTTTAGAGCTGGCAGCAGGAGGGTCCAGCTCAAAGCAAGCTCCTGCAGGAACCATTTCCATGACAATTTACCTTTGAACTTAAGACCAAATTCCTCAAAAAAGGAGCAATCCCCTGCCGCTGTAGGGAAGGGAAAGACAGTTTAGGAATATTCTCTTTTGCTTTAGAAAAGCAGAACCCAAAAAAAAGAGAGTTTCCAGGAGAGGATTAAAAATTTGAATCCTGAATTCAACAGCTGATAGGGAAATCTGTTTTAGAGCAACCAAACCCACTCAGACCCATCCCATGCCTCTAAATGCTAACATAAGGATGTGGCCAATGGTCATCTACATTCTTGGGGTGTGTGACTGAGAATCCAGGAAATGAAGAAATGGCTGGAATTTGATCTCCCAGCAGAAAGTTCTACAGAAAAACATAATCTCAAGTGTGTTTATATTTCCAGAGAAATAAGCATTCTCCAAAGGTACTCTAACAAGCAGGTCTGTAGCAGAATAGATCAAATGGGTTTTTATTTGCTCTACATGCTGTTAGGCAGCCAAGATTTATCACTTTACCTAGGGAAAATGGAAAATCGGTGTAAAAGAAGGAACAGGTTAAGTTTTAACAGTAAAAAACCTAAGCTTTTCTTATGTGTCCATAATTTGGTGTCATTTTTCACAGAGGATTTACAGGGCTGTCCATTCTGTCAGCATCAGAGGAGCTGGTAAGTGCAGGTGAGCCTGAGGGGACTCACTGCTGCTCAGGGCTGGTGGGGAGGTGTTTGCAAGCTGGTGTTATTGAAGGATGAGCTAAAAAGTGTAAACCTCACTTTGTGCCACAGGAAAACTCTTTGGAAGTGCCAGATTTGGAAAATTTCCACTTTGTTTTAAATTAAAGGAAATTTGATTGTATTTCAGTAATATTTTTTGTGAATTGATGCTATGTTTTTTCAGAATTGGAATATGGAAAATGTCAAGTGTGATACAAGAACCCTTAATGTAACAGAATCACAGAATGAACTAGGTGTGGAAACATCTTTGAGATCATCAAGTCCAACCTATGACCCAACACCACCTCCTCAACTAAACCATGGCACTGAATGCCACGTCCAGGCTTTTTTAAAACCATTCTCTTTGGAAAGAAAATTTTGCTTTAAAACTTTTGACCTGTTCTGAGTGAGACACTGGAATTATGGAACTGACTGAAAAAATTCAAACTTTAGAAATAAAAGTTGTTTTCTGGGTTTGAACCCCCTTATTGCTCTGATATGGGACATTTCAAGGTTAGCTTTGCAGTCACAGGTGGAAGAATACTTTTCCCAGTGCTGAGACATGGAAACAATGCATGATACTGCCCTGGGAGCTCCTGGGAGCTGTGGCAGTATGGGTTTGTTTATATTTACAAATTAGCGGGACTTGTTCTCGGCACTTGTTTGGATTTACCTTAAGAATAATCCATATTGACCAAATAACTTCCTAATAATAAAACCTCTCAGTCACTGTCAGAGCTAAATCCCAATATTACACTGCAAAGTAGCTGGAGAATTAGCTATTGCCTTAAATAAAAATCACATTTTCCCAAACCAAGCTGTAATCAGTGAGAAATGTTGATTTTCGAGACTTTTAAAACTGAGCCAACAAAACATGCTGAATCTTACCTTATCTACACTTTGACTACAAAAAAGTATTGATATCTCTCAAACAGAATTATTGTTTTTTAAAACACAGGGAAATGAGAATGTACCTCTGCAAATGTAGCGTTTTGGAAAGAATGGTTTCTTGAATAAGAATACTGTAAATCCCATCAGAGAAAGTGCTGCTAGGAGGAGGATGTTGCATAAGGTGTCTGAGATAAAGGTTTTACTGTTTTTCATGTTCTCATAAAATTTTACTGAAATGGAAGCTCTTCTCTTTAAATGTTCATTGTTATGCACATGCTTTGCAGAGATAATAGCTACCTTTGCCTAATCCTCATGGGCTGATTTGAATACATAATTGGTATCATTCTCCAATTTCTTTGAACCTGGAGGAAAAGTATCAGCATTTATTCCAAAAGAGTTGGTGAGTTTTAAGTTCCCCCAGACATCAGAGAGATTTTAGTCCATGACTGAAATCAATTGCAATATTTATCTGTTGGCTTTAATTTTTAAATATCCTTCAATATCAGAACCTGATTTGCTTTTCAAAGCATTTTAAATTTTTCAAACTGAATTTTAATTTTTTTAATTGAAAATGTAAGAATTTTTCTTCAGCACAACCTATGAATGTACTTTGTAACACCTTTTGTAGTGAATAGGAGTTCCATGCAAGTTTCTTTTTTTAGGGCTGATTCTTGGAGTACCACATTCTGTGCTGGAGAACTTGCTCTGCTGGGCTCAGGGAGTTGCACAGCCCAACCAGCCAGTGCTGCAAGGATGCACCATGAGGGTGCTTTGTCACATTAGGGGTGTCAGGGTTCCAGTTCTTGTACTGAACAAGTATTTTGATTATCTAAATGGAGTCACAACAAGATCCAGTCATTCAGCAAAACTGATCACCCTACAGACCATCCTGTTGTTGTCTTCCTGCCCTGTGTGAAGATCATCGTCTCAGGCTTTCAGTGTGAGTAATTATAAGCTTATCCTTAACTGGGAGTTATCTTTAAAGAAATACAGTCACTTCAGACCTCTCCAGTGGCATCCTTGAACCTGAGGAGTACCTGCAATGAATGGCTGATGCAGAGCCCTGTCTTGGCATTGTGAGTCAAAGAGATGCAGCCATTGTAGGGGAGAATGTTTAATTGCTCCTGTGAGTCACTGACAGTGATATAAACATCAGTCTTCAGCCTACAGACATGTCATTCACTTTACAGAAAGCAGCAGCTCTCTTCAGGCTGATGAGGAGGCTGATGTAAACAAAACAGGATTCTGAGGAGGCATTTCCAGAATTATGCAAAGGTTTGGGCTGGACCTAGATAGGGACAAAAAGCAGATCTGCACAGCGGGTGGCTGTGGGTGCTACTGCCCCTGCTGCTGCTTTCCTGAGGTGCTCAGACCCCTGCTCAGAAAAATAAATGTTTAATTAAATCGTCTAGTCAGGGAAAAAATGATGTCTGTATTTAGACTTACGGATATGTTTAAGAGACATTCCTCTTATTAATGGGACTGAAAGATGGGCTGAATTTTAAGCACGCTTTTAAATGCTTTCTGAAACAGTGATACCTTGCTGTTTGAAAGCTTTTGTGTGAGCTCAAGGCCACCTCATTACAGTGCTGCAGGGACGGTCACATTTGTGCTCAGAATTATGTTCTTCATCTTCTGGCATTGTTGCATGATCCTCAGCTGGGAATTGTGTTCATGCATCATGGGTGAGCACTTCATTTTAACCTTGATGAAATCTTACTGATTACAAAATAACTTGTAACTTATTAATTAAAAATAGGTAGTGTGATCCCTCATATTTTGACTAACCTAGTAGCTTTCACAGTTAAGAAATATCATAACAACCTTAAATATAATGATCTGGAGGGGTACTGAGTGCATCCCTTGAAGTGCTTTTACTTATGAGACAGCTAATTTGCATGAGTAACCACTTGGCAGCCGAAAAAAAACACCATGGAAAACATTCCGCTATGGAAATTACCTTAAATCTTCCAGTCATGCATGAGAAGCTCCATCAGTTGTCTTTTGGCTTTAACTAAATATGTTTTCAGTGAGAGAAGATGTGAAGAACAGGGGGTTCTGACCTCTTGTAAACCTGTGAAGGAAGTGACAGACAGTAAGACGTAAACCTAAGGACTACAGCCAACATACAGTTTGATTATAGATGCACTGAGTGATTTGGAAAGATAAACTTTGCATGACCCTGGGAAGAGGAATGCTGCTGAATGCTCAGGATTTCAAGTGAAGCCACTGAAGCATTCAGTAGTTCAAGGAAAATGTTGTCCTTTAGGGCTAAAATGGAAATTTATATCCCTTTTTCGAAGTCTGGGCATGCAGGTGAATGATCTGCGCCTCCCTTCTGGAGACAGCCGGGTGTATAACGAAGAAGTGCTCTGTGACTGAGGTGCTATTGCTGGCCGTGGCAGTGCGAGGGGGAAGTGGGTTTGGGAACAGTTAAAACTCAGGGTTTCCTTGGCTGGAACATCTTGTGAGGCTCTACCCAGGCTCAGGTGAGTGTTTGGGCAGCTGCTGACCTGCTGTTTGTGTCTCAGGCACGAGCAGCTCTGTGAAGAACAACAGTGGGAAGACTTTCCCATCTGCATCTCCTTGTCTTCTTTCCATCCCCCATCCACCTTCTTTGGAGAAATGTGGATGCACATTTTGGGAATGCTGAGAGTAAAGAACCATCTCTTATCATTGTTTTACCTTAAAAAGCAGAAAATAGTAAGGAAGCTGTTTACAGATATTCATTGCTCTCAAAACTGGAATTCTTGTATATTTCTGTAGGATAAGTGATGATATTTTTTGCTTTGTCTTTGTAGAAATCTAGGATTTTTAATCACTCCAGCACAGTTTATCTCTATGATTCTCAATGCTGTAAAATGCATTTATATTACTATTTATTACATTAAAAACAGCTTTATAAGAAAAGACATCAAGTCAGTTTTGCTGCAGTATTTCTCTTTGTAACTGAGCCTTTGTTCTTAACATGAAAGCGCATCAATATAATTTTATTTAACTTTTCAAATACTGAAATTCAACTGGAACTTTAAGATTCTGAAGTAGAATAATTTTTTAAGCTCTAGGGTGTAGCAAAACCTTTTTTCCTCAAGCATGTAGGTACTAAGGCTTCATCTACCCAGAAGTGTTGTTAAAGACTGAACTACACAATCCCATATATTGTATTTAGCTATGTAACCTGGAAAATGTCTTTTACACACTCTGAGAAGCCACTCCATGCTTTGTTTTCCCCCAAATGTGTCACATACCTTCACTCCATCATATCCTTTCTATGAACTCAAGCTGTGCCTCAGTACTTTTTCACAGAGAACTCTCACCTTGATTGCTTCATGTTAATTGAAGAATTTAGGGCTTTGCTTACTTTAATAGTTCAGACCTATAATATTCATCTCTTCTATGCAGTAAGGCAGAAATAGTGTTTCCAGGCTCTGTGGCCACTGGGCAATTTTCTATGCAGAACATCCCTGTGTGGAAAAGCTGCTGAAGGCTGTTCCCTGGAATAGAACTTCGGTCTCAGCTCCTCCAACTCTCACTTCATGCAGGTGTAATTGCACTGGTGATGGTTTTTGACTGGTTCCAAGGTGCTGGGAAAATGCGTCCTTTCAGTTAGACAAAGGGAAGAGCTCCTGCAGGATACCTTCAGCTGCCATCAGCAGGACACAAAATGACTGCTTTTGATGTTAGATTGCAGAAGATGTGCTCTGAGGGGATTTGGGAGGAGAGTGGGGATCCCAGAGCAGGAGGGGAAGTATCTCCGAGTGACTTTTTGTCTCCTGACAAGGGCTGTGGCGAGGCAGGATGTTTGTTTGCTTGCTGAGCTGATGGATCTGTGTGTGCCGTGGGCATGGCTGAAACTGGTTCAGGGAGATGAGCCTCAGACAGGTGAGGTACCCTGGTGGGGTGAGACAGAACTAAACTGGACTCAGAAGCCACCACAGCATGGCCAGGAAAGGCAGGGGTGAGGATAAGGAGCTGCACTGTTGTGATGTTGGGTCACTCTGAAGGGATCTGCTGGAGGATGGGTGCACTGAGAGCACAGCAGTGAGTGCCTCAGAACCCTGCTGGGGGCTCTCCTTGCTGTCCCGGGTTCACTTGACTCCAGTTCCCACAAGCTTTGGATGTGTTGGTTGAGTTGTTCCTGATTGTTTCCTGATCTTCAGGCAGGTAAAAAAGATTTCCTGTGTGGCTGGGGTAAGTGCCAGGTGGTAGCAGCAATGGTTTATAATCCTTTCAAGAACGTTGTCACTGGTCTTTAAAGTAACTGGAGGTTATGTCAAGAGTATTTTTTTGGCACCAGGGACAACTCCCGTGCAGTGCTTAAGCAGATTACACACACTGTGCAGCGATGCTGCTGCTGCTGCAGCTTTTCTATTTTTAGTTAACAAGGTCCCTGAGGATGTAAGCATGGGTTTTCCTCATTTATCAGATGCTAAAAAGAACATGTAATGGTTATTTCTTTGCTTGTGTATGATCAAAGAGTCTTTTGCAGAGGTGTGATTCCACATCATGAATTCAGGGTTTCATCAAAGCTGCTGCTCTACTGGCCTACATACAGGTAATTGCTTAATGTAAGTGTGTTCCATACACCTCAGAGGTAATGCAATAATACAAATAACAAAAGCACATATCAAAAAAGGGTATTTCTCTCCCCTTGTTGAAGCACAGGTCAGGTTTTGGGGATATATGTGGATATCTATAAGGGACTAGCCCAGAGATAACACCACCTGCTTCTGCAGGCAAACTCTAGAGTTTGTTTGTGTATTTGTGGTTAATGCTGACGGTTTTATTAAGTCCCAGTGATGTGCTAATTATTTTAGTTTTGTAACTGTTCCTTATGAGTAGATAAAAGCTCTTATAGGCTACCTCTTGGAAAAAGATCTAATTTTATACTAAAATTTTAAAGGTCACTGTGATCCTCATAGGAAGAAAAAGGAAGAAAGAGCAGTCACCTTCAAAGTCACTGCTGGGGCAGTATTGGAAGCTGGTCTCCACCTGGGCTCCTGGAGGTGATGTACAATGGAAAGCCCTTTAAAGCACAAGCACTTTGCCCTATCTGTGAAAGGAATGATCTTGTTTGAACGAGAGTTTCATTCTTATATATTGGTTGTTCCTAAGCATTAATTCCTATATTGAACTGCAGAGTTTTGCTTGTTTCTGGTTAGGCTGCGATTAATTTGTCTTCATAGAGAGCATGATGCCGTGACCCTGCAGTTTCTGGTGTCAGGATGGTAATCCACAGGAGGCCTTTCAGATCACTCAGATGAAGATACTCAGGGTATCTTCAAAAGGTGTCCTTGAAATCTAATTTCTTTCTCTCTTAGGAGCTTTAGAAGTCACCTGCAGTGACCTAAAAGAGGATATACCTTAAAATATGTGAACCTGCTCCATGAGCCATTGTTGCAATGTGTAAGTCAAAGTAAGAAAATATTACAGTGCATTTGGGAGAGATGAACATACTTCCAATAATTTTGCTTAATGACTGTGCCCTTTTCTGACTAATGCTCCCTGGATTTTTGTCAAGTACTATGGGTTTGCCACAGACACCTTTCCTAGGAAGTAAACAACAAAGCATTGGTGGGAACAAATTGCCAGACAGACCATTGACCTTGGAGCAAAGTCTCTGCAAACAGGAGGCAGGACATGGACTGCTACTCTGCATCATCAGATCACTGCAGATAGGGGATGTGCAGGGATGATGCTCTTTGAGAAGACATTAGAAAACAAGAGGCAGAGCTATGCTAGAGGATCAAGAACAATTTCCACAGCTATATCAGGGCCTGATAGGTAGCTGTGAGTCTCAAGGGAGTCCAGTCCATCTGCTGTAAATGGGCAGCAGCCAGAAGATGATGGGCAGCACAGGAACCACACCTTGCAATATGTCCCTGCAGATGTTAACTACAAATCAATTCAAATCTCTTAAGCTTCAGCTTAATTTTTTCTTATGTATAGTTTCAAGTGAAAAAAGACAATTCCTATGCATGAATCATGTGTAATAAAATTTTAATTGATAAGTAAGTCCTGAGAGGAAACATTTCCTTGCAGCTATTTCCTTTGTTAATCAGGTGTACTGCCCAGTCAAGTCTGCAATCCTACATCTTAGAGCTCTGCTGTCTCAGCACACTGTGAGACACAGCCATTCCCAAGGGATCTCTCACCTGAAAAACAAACCAGGAGAGCGAAAAAAGAAAAGCAAAATGACTTACTCAAGGTTATGAGGATCTGCAGTAAAGCTGGGAATCGAGTTTAGATATTTGAATTCATGGAACATCTCCCAGACACAGGTTGTACCAACCTCCAGTAGCATCTAGATGTGATTGTCGTTTAATCTCTCAGATGTGCTGAATTTACTTTTTGGGGAACTTTTCTTGTAGGTGCAGTGTGGGATGAGGTAGTTGGTCAGAGCAGCTGAAAGATGTAGACAGGCTCAGATTGCCATCTCTTCCAGGAGTCAAAAAAAAGCTGCTGCAAACATTTGCCTCTTGAGAGCAGATGGAGTATCAGCTGCACTCTGCAAGATACAGGATAGAAGAGTTAGAAGATGCACAAGATATCCAAATGTTTCAAAATATTCCAGCACTTCTTCAGTTCACAAGATTTGCATTGGTTTTAGATAGTGGTTTCAAGGTTCTTGTAAAAACTAACATCTGCTATTACTGGTTTTCAGAGAAGTCAGAGTCCAGGGCTGTCTAGGTGCCAAATGATCAAGTCAGTGCATTTATGTAACTCACAAATTCTCCTGACCACTTTGGGAACTGCTTTTGCTGTGTCAGACTTTCATTTCCCCCTTTCTCTGGGATGATGTTTTCTGCCTGTAAAAGCTATCTGGAAATCAGTTTACACATGTGCCACCAAACACTTCCCTCACACCTAAATGGCTCAGCATGTGCACAGCCACAGTTCAGAACAGTGTGAGGGCTCAAGAACCTAGAACAAGTGTGGTGAGTTGGGCAGCTCCACTCTAAAACCTCCCTTGGGAAGCTCCTGAGGTTTGAGCTCTGCAGGAGACAGGATGTGTTGCTGTTTGTAAAGACATTCTGGGACTGGAGAGGAGATCTGTTTCATGAAAGAGGGGTATGATGAGGCCATTCTCCAGGAGGGAAAAACAAACCAACAGAATAAAGCCTGCTGATGAATTTAGATAGAACTGGGACATAGATTTGAAGAAATTTGCATATTGTTTTCATAAGGCACAAAGAAGCCAAGAAAAGAGGAAGAGTCATAAAATGAAGAGACAGCAAACCTGAAGCCAGTGCTGAGGGGCAGTCTGGTGGCTGCTGAACTGAGTGTGTGAGTGAAGTGACCGTGCAGTCTGTCTGGGCATGTGTGTAAATCCCCTGGAAAGAATAAGGACACCAAGGCAGAGAGAAAATGCCTCCTTCTTGATTCTCATAAATGTGTCTGTGTGGTTTTAATTTTTTCAAAGCATCTTTGCTGCAAAAGGAAAAATGGGCTTGGTGGAAATAAAAATGCAGTTGTGCTGAGAGATCCTGATCCATACTTAGCCTTCACTGTTTCCAGGTATGGATGGGGAGAGGAAGAATTTTGTGCCTCCACCATTAAATTTAGGCACAGCAATCCTTCTTTGTGCTCAAAGAAGAAAAGTAGCTGCTTGGGAAATAACAGGAAAGGCAAATCAGGATACCTGGTTTTGGCAATGTTTTGGCTCACCTAGGTGCTTGAAAAAGCCTAATGTACCTAGTTAGAGACTTCTGTACCCCTCCAAGGAACTACTGAAAACAGCAACACAATCAGAGGGTGAGAAAAACAGACTGAAGAGCTACCAGAGAAAATAAAAAGCCAGAGTCACTTTTTTTTTTGTAGAGTTAATTTAAATTTTGGAGTTGTCATCCACCTAAAGCAAATCCATTTTGTTTATGTCACTTCTTTCACAATTTATCTCTCATGTCTCTCAATAATCAAACCAGGACCAGGTTCAATCCAAGATCACATTTAAATCTCCAAGCTGTAGATTTCTTACTGCTGAGCATAACCAATATTGCAGATCCTCATTAACAGCCTTTGATCTTGAATCTTTTCTTAGCTTGGATTTCTTGTTTGTATTTTGGATTTGGAGATAGAGGGAGGTAGTGAGTATCAGGAGGGGTTTAGTCCAGTGTTATCACCCAGCAGGACTGCACACTCACATGTGATCAGCTCAGGTCAGGTGGTGATGGTGTTTGGAACAGGCTGGTACCAGCTATACAGGGTTGGAAGAAAAGCTGTGATGCTTTGGAGTTGAAGGGAATGAGATGCAAAGTTTTAATACCATGAAACAATTTTTCAAGTGGTCTGTGGCCATTCTGCCTGCTGTGCAAGTGCATTCCACACCTTTGTGTGTTCTTATTGTACCCCCACAGCCAGTGTGCCTGGGCTGGAGAGAGAGCCCAGGTTGGAGTATTTATAGCACAGACAGTTATAGCTGGAAGATGCCCTTGGAGAAGTGGAGGGGACATGGAGACCTTCTGGCCTGCATAAGTAATGCTCCAGCACAAACATGCTCGTCACCACACATCCAGACTTGGATGGGGAAGGAAATCTGCTGTGACAGCTCAGGCACAGCAACTGGCAGCAAAACGTGTTGTGTAAACAGGCTGAGGCAGATCGGCTCCNGCTCAGGCACAGCAACTGGCAGCAAAACAACGTGTTGTGTAAACAGGCCGAGGCAGATCGGCTCTGTAAGCTGATTAGGTTTTTGTGTTTCCAAGTAATTAATAGTTATGAAGAAGGTTTACAAATGTTCTTAACACCATGGAGGCATCCCTAGGCCTGTTATAGAAGGACACTCGAGCAGCTGCTGTATTCTTTATTGGGACCAAGGCTGGTTAATGCTTTCTCCCTGTCATGAGTGACTGTGCAGGCTCTGTGGGCTGCATGGCTGAGACAATTTACCCCAAAACTAAATGAAGCAGAGTTATGGCTCAGATGAAAGCTCAGATGAGACAAGCATGCAAGAGAGAGGGATGACGCTGCAGAATGATCCATCCTTTCTGTGGAGAGCTCAGGGGCTGTGTGTCCAGCTATGGGAGCTGGGCAGAGTTGTTCAGATCTGCCACAGCAGAAGCCTCACATGAATTAGGCTGTTGGTTTGTTTCCCCCTTCTTTCACCAAGAAAATAGAAGTAAAATGATACTTCTGATGGAGTTTAATCAGACTTGAGATTTAAGATCCCTGGAGGCAGAGAGTAGGAAGGGCAAGAAAGCTGGTGATGCAAAGCCTGTCATTTCCTACAGTCACATGACTGAAGCTCCCTTGTCATCTTTCCTTTATTTGCTGTGGGATAATGTGATCACAGAGCAGGTATTAATGACTAAGCTTAACAGCTAAAAAAGTATTTGCCTTTCATATTTTAGTAAAGAGTGCCTCTATTTCAAATTGTGTATCTTTTGTAGTGTCTCTGATCTACCAGCTTTTGTAATTGATCTTTTCGGGTAGTAAACTCACTTTTTATCATGCAAGGATTGTTTTTTCATCTGGCCAGCTGCTGAGGTTTCAGTAAGGATGGCAGCATTGGGCAGGGATTGCTGTTAATAGTTTAAAGATACTCAGATTACGAGTTTGTGTGACTTTCTCATTAGCAGAGCACAAATTCCATCCAGTGTTTCCTACATGGACTCTGAGAACCTGTGGCTGAACATTGTGCTTTCTAATTTAGATGCTCAATTGCTGGTAAGTCCACAATACCCATGAGTGGTCTAGCCAGTGTTTAGTTGCATGAAGGTTAGATTTGATTTTCAGTGTGGATGTGGCTGACCATTTTTCAGGAATGGCATATTGGTTTCAATTTTCTTTTTTTCTTTTTTCCCTGAAATTTTCTAGTCTCAGATATCTCTTCTCTAGGCTGATAATTATAGCTTATGAAGGGTGTCTTCCCTTGAATACCCTTCTAGACTGAACTCTTTCAGTTACTTGTAAAAATAATGGATGGAAGAAATTTAGGAGTAAATGTATAATTAGCTCTGAGATGACTAAACAGTGGGAGTTACAGCACATCAGGGAGTACCAGCACTGTCCCAACAAGAAGGAACAAAAGGAGTTGGGTCACACTGTTTGCACCATGTTAATTGCTTTTATTTATTTGTCTGAACTGCGAGAACTCTCAACTGTTTGCAGTACTCCAGTCCTTGTAACTCTGCTGTGCTCCTCATGGGTGATACACTCACCCCACTACAGGGCCATATCCAGTAGGGACAGAGGATCATAGAATGGTTTGGGTTGGAAGGGACCTTAAAGCTCATCTCATTCCAGCCCCTGCCACGGGTAGGGACACCTTCCACTATCCCCAGGTGCTCCAAGCCCCTTCCATCCTGGTCTTGGACACTTCTAGAGATGTGGCAGGATCGTTTGCCAAACGTTTGTCTAAGGGTGATGTCATCTGGGCAGGCCAAACCTTGAGGTGTTTTACCCAGAGCAAGTGCTTTGGGAACACTTCCCTTCTTGTTTGGAAAGGAGAGCTGAAGCCTCCGAGGTCTCTGTGTGCTGAGCTGAGCACCAAAGGCCATAACACATGCTAGTGGCACACTCTGTGGTTGGAACTGACTGGCACCATCCCTGTATCATGGGGACACCAGGGGTCCCTTCACATCTGCAGTAAGTCCATTTGCCTGTCAAATACATGCACTTACGCTACAAAGTTTTTCTTCTGTTCAGTGTGCTGGGGAAGCACATTTATCTGCAAGGTTTGCCCCTGCTGAGGCAACACCTGCAGAATAAGCAATGAGCACTTACATGTGTGGGAATGAGGATTGGAAGGATTCTGGTTTGACGAGAGTGGGACATAGCCTGAATCCTCTTGGCCTTTCAGCCCTCCAGCTTGTCCTGCTCTCATTCTCAGCACAATGAGTACGTACGTGGTCAAGGGACTCTTCAAAGGAGGGTGAAGTGGAGGAGTTTGATATTCCACTTCTCATGGGCTACTGAAAAGGATTGCCTTTCTTTTCCCCGTTCCACATCTATAAAGGAATTGCTCCCATGGACTTTGAATTTCATTACTGGGAATACATTTTGTAATAGCTCCTGACACTTCTTTCTCAACTGTTAATTTAGTTGAGCTCTCTGTTGCACAGAGTAATGCTTCAGTGTGGAGGCAGTGGAAAATCATTTAATAAAACTTAACGCTGCTTTCATTTCATGGCTGTTATTATCGAATATTAGTCATTGCTGAGAATCATTCCTTGAACAGTTTGTTCTTATCATCTGAACGCATTTGGCTATCACCCCTTTGAAATGCAGCAGCATCTTGGGTGGTAAAGGAAGGCAGCTTTCATTTTGTTCAGTTGTGCATCTTGAAAGCAGTTGTGATCTTAACAAACAGGAGTTATTGTAATTTCAGCATCTTCCGTGGTAGCTCAGCATAAAAAATGAAGTTTTAGCTGAAGTTTCATGGAAGAACACCAGAGTTGAAAAAATTATGAGTGGTTCTGTTACCAGTGAAACTTGTTTCTCACCAAAAGAGTATGTGCTTGGTTCAGTCAAAGTTAACAAACATTTTCTTGCTGTTAGGTCAGAAGTAGCCTTTGCCTTCTAAGAACATGAATTGATAAGAGCTGGGAAGAAGAGACCCAGAGCTTGAAAAGCTTAGCTTTCTATATGTGTGTTTATATACAGGTACTGACTACCACATTCTGCTGCCTATTTATATGAACAAAACTCCATGTGCAAACATTCAAAACACTTTCAAGACTGGTAATGTTTGCAGCATGGACTGAAACCCTTTAATAATGCTCATTTTCTCCCTATGTTCATTGGGTAATGAAGATGTGTGCTACCAGTGTTACTTTGGTGAAAAATCAGTGCATTCTCTCCTGTTATATTCTACTGAAAAGGACATAGATGTGTCATCCAGCCACCCTGCTCTCTCGGGGCAGAAAAACATTGTGTTTTATGTTAGAGTCTAGATCTGTAAAAATAACAACCCTCAAAAAGTTTTTAACATTTGGGAGATGTTTCAAAATATACCCTGCTTTGCTAGGTTTTTTTCTTCTAATCTTCCATTCTGAATGCTATGTTTTCCAGTCAGACAAATCCAAATTTTTCTGTGCTTGATGCTGATACATATTCCACCCAAATGGCACACAGCAAGCAGCACTACTTATACTAGTTCTTTTCTACAGCTTTGATAAATTGTAAGAACGTGATCTGTGTGATGGTGCTGTCAGCTGTGTTCTGTGCTGATGTGGTAAGACCAAACCTGGTTCACCAGGAGACATAAAGAGGTTTGGAAGGAACTTTGGGAACATCTGGAGCATCCAAACCACACACATTTGAGTTTGATGGTGCTTACAGTCTCATGGATCAAAATGCCGGTGGTGAAGAAGAAAGTGCCACTCGTGGTTTGTTTGTATGGTTTGATATTTGTGTATGAAGGAAGGCGAATTTCATTTGAGCTTTGTGCAAAGGCACTGCAGGGGCTTCCTGAGGAGGTGTTTACTGCCAGCTGAGCCTGTCCTCATCACAGCTTTTCCCTGGGCTTTCCCTCAGATGCACCTTCAATACAAACATGGGAACCCTTCATTTGCTTTCTGGTGTGTGGGTGTCTTGAGTCAACTCTCCCTGTGGGTGCCTGGCAATGATGTTTTCTCACCCTCACAGCATTCATTGTGCCTCTGTGTGAAGGGCAATGTCTTCTCTGTATAAATGGGGAGCCTGCATGTTCAGGGGACTTCCTGAGAAAGCTAATCAACTAAAACTGAGATATCTTGTTATTTCCAAAGTCATTCTCACTCAAAATTTACTTAAACATTAATTAGTTGTTAAATGTTGAAAGGGCTTTTACAGAAGCATCACAGATTCCTGAGCCAGAATTTTCTCAGTCTGGCAGAAACTGGTCCTTCCCAAACTTTTATCCAAAATGTATTGCCAGTTCATGAGTCAGATAGAAAACCTGAAGCTGTAAGAGAACTAAATCCCCTGTCACTCAATTTCAATTAATTTCTATTTGGAGCAAGATGCGTGGGAAGAGGGAATATCTCTAATTGTCACATTTAGAAAGAATAGGCAAACTTCTGGGTGCACAAGAGTTTCTCAGGGGACAATGTAACTTGTAGGATAGTTTGTCTACCTGCCAAGCTGGTTTCTCTCCTTACACCCATTCTTAAGACTTATCTCAAAGACTTACATTCCCTCTTCCTTCCCTACCTCAACTCAAGCAACTGCCATTGTTTTCCTCTTGTGCCCAGTTCTGGTTTTCACCTTTTTCTTCATCCCCTCTGTGGTTCACAGAACTGAGTTTACTGGAGCCACCCAGGAAACTTCGAGGATTTGTTTCTACTCAGACTGAATCAGAGGTTCACAGGCATCTTTGGGTTCTGCTGGTTTCCATTTCTCTCTAATCTGTGCAGGCTGTGCTCCCGTCAGCCTGGCCACTGGAAGATCTGGATTCCTGGTGGAACTCTGTGTACCTTGTGCTGGAGTGGGATCCCTTTAGGATAAATACATCCCTGTAAATGTAAAATGTGATCACTGCGGTGTTATTTTTAAGGCCTGCCATATTTGTATGACAGCACTGAGGGTGACTGTCTGCCTCACGTGATTTATGTGGACCAGGCTTGTGGCCAAATACTAATAATGCTGATTAAAAAAGGCTGGGGAAGGTATATCCTAATACTGCAAATATTGAATCTCTTATGTTTATAGTCTTATTAAAAAAGGGAAATTTAGTAGGAAAATTAGGCACATACTCAATGATAGAGACTAATGGGAATTTTTAACAATTTCAAAGCAAACTCCCACCCTTGTTGGAATCAGACATCTGTGGGGGTAAGACCAGTCTGTTGTTCTGATTAGCATAATGCAAATGCAAATAACATCAAGATTTAAAATTCAGGAAGCTGAACTACAAATCATCAGCAAAGCCATTAGAAGGATTTGGTTTCTTCAAATGCTGAAAGCATTCACAGCTTTTTTAATGGGAGAAGGGAAGTTCCTCATAGAGGGTTTGAAAAAATAAAAGTGTTTTAAAGCACCATGGTGGATTTTGAAAGGGGGTGTGGGAAGTTATCCATCTCAGAAATACTTATTCAACAATGGGTATCAGAGTCAGATCATTTGTACATGCCCCAAATCCCATCAACACAGACATTACATATTATAAATTTCCCTTTTTTAGATATAATCAAATAACGGTATGTAATCAACAAAGAAAAAAAGCAAGGATTAAACTCATTCATCACTAACTAGCACATCTGTAGCAAATCCAGAGAAAATTAAAAAAAAAAGGGAGGGAAAACAACCATCTTTATCATCTTGTATGTGCTCCTAATTTATTACAGTGCACATGAGGGGTGAGTATCAATATTACAGCTGGAGGTAGAGAGAAATGACAAAGCAGAGGGCAATATTTTCCTCATTTCACAACAGTTCTGAGGCTTGTCAGGCGCTCAGGATGTGCCTGAAGGTGCAGCCTGGCCTGTGCAGCCCCTCAGTGCTGCAGCCAGAGCTCGTGGAGTGAACTCTACCTGTTGCTGTCCATTCCCAGATCTCTACTCATTTTGGTCTGCCAGTGTTATGGCAGAGGATTTTGTCTTCTCTGCATGACTTTGTAGAATGCATCCCCAGCAGCACCCAGCTCTCAGAAGCACAGTTTGTCCCAGAGGGCTTCAAGGATTGCAGGAGGAGAGGAGAGGCTGCAGAGGAGAGTCCTTGCTCCCACCACAGGGGTTTGAGCTCTGCCTTGTGCCACCTGCACATGGACAAGGGGGCTTCCCTAAACGGAGAGAACTGGGTGAGAGTTTGCACAAGAGCTCCAAATGCAATTTCATTAACCTGCACTCTTATAAAATCCAGCACAGCTCATTTGGTTCTGGATATTTCTTCCTAGGCCTAATTTTTACCTCTGTAATAGTTTTGATCTGCTTGCTCACAGTGAAATCTCCCTTTATTATTACTTCAGCATTTGTTTGTTTCTTTGCTAAGCATCGTCTGTTGAGCATGGCAGCATACTACAAAGTGTTCTTTTAACTAACTAGACCTGTAGCCATCCCAGTAAAGGAACTAGGAATGCTTTATGGAGCAAAACATTGTTTTCATTGTTTTTTTCCAATTACTTTGTAATTCATAAGGTTCAGTAGCTCACAATAGGTCTCCCAGCCATTATTGCAAATTTGCACAGTTCTGCTGTAGGTAAATTACAGGATAGAGAACCCCAGCAAGAAAAGAAGCTACTTTACTTTCTACCAAGCCTTCCTTCCTCTTGAGTTTTCCTTCCTCTCTGTGTTCTCTTTGTTCTGCTCCGGCTCGAAGGAATGAATTTCTGGGTACTGCTTCAGAGAGCTTCCTGGAAAATCATGAGATGAGACTTGAATCACCTCCTTTCTGATCTGTAAGAGTCCTTTTCAGCTATTAGGAGGAACAACCCCACAAGTCCCTCTGACTCTTCCAGCAGTAGCTACTTTTACTCTGCTCTCTGGGGCAGGAAAGGAGTCTGGCATCCCTGTGTCTGTCCTGTGCTGTGTTTATCAGGGCCAGCTGGGATAACGTTTCTATCCTTCCTGGGAAACTGTGGACCTTGAGAAACAAGCCTGTTCATCTTCTTTTTCCCTTTCTTTTTTTTTTCCTCTGTGTTCTCCATTACTTCTCCCTCCACCATCTCCTTCTCTCTCTCCATCTCCTTTGAGCTGTGAGTGCTGGGAGCAGGCTGTTTAAACCCCTCCTGCTGCTCCTCTGATTGTTACAGCAACAAACAATGGTCCTGTGGAGAGATCATCAGGAGCCACTTTATCTGCTGAGGGTAGATTCCCACAGCATAGCGAGGAAGCTGGACTGTCTACTGCAGTTTACTAGTACACTACATTTATAGTAGCAGTATAGTATATATATATACTACTGTATACTGTAGTATACAAGTATACTGTAGTAATCTACCGATATCTTATTATATTATTTATATATTGCTATATATATATAAACTATGCCATATATATAGCAAGGAAAGTACAGCAAGGAAACTCCAAAAGTTTAGAGGAGTAAACAGTAAACAATCACCTTTGCAAACCACCTCAGACTGCTGAGTCCTGGAGAAGAGGTGAAACCTCTGAGACCTCTCTCTGTACTCCAGGTGGAGTGGACTTTCATGAGTTCAGGTTCAAAGTACAGATTTGGACTTTGCTTGTCCAGACTCTGTGTGTGAAGCCTCCTCAAAGCTTCTGGCACTGTCAGACAATTTCGCCAGTTTGACAGAGGGATGGTGGTTAAAGATGTGGCTCCTGTAAGATTCACAGCGATAGATGGGCAGGGAAATCCCTGCTGCCTGAGGTGAGGAGAGGAGACCACAGAGTCAGGTCTCACTTGATGCTGGAGGGTCCAGGTGGATTTTATGAGTGCCCCAGGCACAGAGAAAGCTCCCACTGAAGTCTGTACCTTCCCAGACCTGAGGGAATTTTGTAGAGCTCCAGATATGGATAATATGGCTGCTTCTTGTTCTAGTTGTGTAAGTTTCCAAAGACTGCACAATGTCCAGATGAAATCAG
This sequence comes from Bombycilla garrulus, assembly GCA_013400315.1. Classification (NCBI taxonomy): domain Eukaryota; kingdom Metazoa; phylum Chordata; class Aves; order Passeriformes; family Bombycillidae; genus Bombycilla; species Bombycilla garrulus. The sequence continues at coordinate 286,394 of VXBU01003353.1, read as the reverse complement.
TACAGCTTGCCATGGGGCTTCAGTGGCCAGTGCAGAAGATCCATGGAGGTAATGGATGGGAAAGAGGAGCCAGGTCACCAGCAAGAAGGAAGACTTTGAACAGGAGTGAGGGCAGCAGTGAGAGAAGCACTGGAATATGGCAATGGAACATTTAAAATCAATAGAGAAGAGCACTCAGGGCAGGCTCTGAGGTGGAGCAGGGTGTCTGTGTCCCAGCAGGAGATGTCAGAAGAGAATGGGAATACCTTTTCTCTTTCATTTCATCACATTTCTCAAGAAGAAACAGGGTAATGCAATGCTGAAATCCTCAGAGGAAGTTGGAAAATCATTTATTTTCTCCAAAACATGAAAACCAAAACTATCAGATGAAAACTAGTCTATTTCACCTACTTTCATCTTGAACATCTAGAATTTACAAAACCTTATCTAAAAGAGTGGTTCTTCCTTGATTGGTACTAGTCCTGTTCACTACCAAAGATTAAATCTTTACAGACTTGGCCTGGAAATTTGACCAGAAATTGCTGGTGAATGAAAATAAAAATGGGGGAAGCTGAGTAAACATAAACTATGTTAAGTGTCTCCCTCTGAAGGGTCATAAAGTCTATTTTGGAAATCTCAGCTGTAAGTTTAAGCATCAGGGTAACTTTAAGTAACTCAGCTTATTTTACAGGCATTTTAAAGCAGCCTGGAAAAGAACAGGAGGATTGCTGATGTTGCTGAAGGTCTCCAGGACAGGGCACACTGTCTCTCTCCTGTGCTAGTGTAGGGATCTGCCATGAACACTACAGCACTCAGATGCTTCCAGCCTGTGGAATAACTGATGGATAACACAAGAGAGGAGTCCCTGTGAGTGGGGTAAGGACTCTGTTACCACTGTCTTTTATATTTACAGAAACATGACATTCTGAGCAAAGAATGAGGTTCACGTGAGAGCCCTTTCTTCCTCTCCCTTAGGTTTTAATTTCCCATTTATTCTTAAGTCCTTAGAGACAGATCTGTGTATTTACTGGAAAAACTCTGGCCCTTAATCAGAACAGCTCAGCCAGTGACAGTAAATTTGATAGCTGTACCCATGAGATGTCGTGGTTATTTATTACAGGCTCACTGATAGCAAAATGTTTGGATAACAGTAATACTAATTAGAGGTGCTTAATCCCTTTTTGTTGTAGTAACCGCTCAAGGCTGCATGCTACAGGATGTGAACAATTGTTCATACCGCATGAAGCTGAGTTTGAATACCTTTCTGGATAAACCAGATGTATTTTAAGATAATACAGCTTTTCACTCAGCAATTCCATTGATTATCTCAAGCATATGTCACATACTGTCATCCCAAAAGGTTAAATCCCAGCTCCTACTTATTCTTCCCCCAGGGGATGTCAGCACTGAGATGCAATGTTCCATGGGAGTCTGCTCCCGAGCAAGCTGCTAAAATCCCTCTGCAGATCTGGAATATCCACAGTTCTTATGGGTTCCCAAGGGCCAGATCCTGAGATGTGAAGGTATTTTTGGGGTAGGGCTGTCTGAGAGGAGGCTGTCACCCTTGCTGGGTGGCAGCCCAGGCTCTAGCTCACTACAATGCATTGCAAGCAGCTGCCTGCTAATGATAATTCTAATTAATTTGAACATCTTTCCAGACGAGATCAGGAGCTGTATAGACCTCAGGTAATTGACATGTGCATGTGAAGGGCTGCATGGACCAGCCCAGTGGTGCTGCTGTCCAGGGCGGGTGTTGATACCTCCCTTTGGAGCACAGCCCATCCTGGAGTGCAGCCTGCAGTCCTGAGACAGCACATGGAGGTGATGAGGACATGTAAACATATCCACCTACTGAGAGGGAATTTAAATGTGGCTGTAGCGCCTCTAAGATGAGGGTGACACTGCTGTTGGAAAGATAGACTAGTCATCTTTGGCATTTGGCTACTAGCAAATCAAAAGATATTGAACATAATCAAACATCTAATTACAATTATTTGATAAATTAAGACTTTCAGTTCTAGTGATAGCTTTTTTTCCCTAAATGAAAGCCCTGAGATAAAAAAAAAATTATCCTGATATAGAAAATGTACCATGCTTTTCAACACACTATTGAATCCATTCCTTACCCTTTCAGTAAAATGTGGTCTACAGAACACACCATATTTTTCTTTTTCTCCATTTTAGCACTGACAGGTGGATAATAGAAATGTTCTAGACAGTCAGAGTGCTGCTGGAGATGACATATGAGAAGGTGAGTGAGCAGCTCAACTCCTTCATGACAGATGTCCTCTGCAGGACCAAGAGGCAGATTTAAATTCCCAGCTGAAGGGTCCTGGCCATGTTTGAGAGTATCTACTGCTCAGTATTCAGCACATCAGCAAAACCCAGTTTTTTCTATTCATTCTGGAAAAAGGAGAATGGCTGCTCCCCACTGCCCTGTGTTTGCAGGTTTGTATCTGTTCAGGATCAAAGTGACATGAGCACAAACTCTGTCAGTTTTGTTTTTACGAGTTGTCTGAGCACAGGCAGTTCTTTGGTGGAATAACTGCTTTTCAACTATTTGTCTCAAGTCTCACTTTCAAAATTTGCCCATTTTTCCAGAAAATCACTGCTGGAGTGCATTTGAGGAGGGCCTAGCTTCAGTTATGTGTGTAAGAGCTGAGACTGAAGAACCTTTATGTGTGCTCTCTCAAGCCTTGCTGAATCCAGAGCTGGGCAGGGAGGGGTAAGGAGAACAAGAGACAGCTCTGGAAGACTGAAGCAGTTGATCCAGTGCTGAAAATGTGTTCCTAGGTGTCTTCCCAAGGAGCAAAATCTGTCAGTGTGACTGTTTCCTGTTTCTGGGAAAGCTCCCTGTGTGTCCAGCACAGAGCCACTGTGCAGTCCTTAACTCATTAACTGGCCATGGATTACCAGGGTGAGATTCCCTGTGTTTCAGGATTGTGAACATGCCTAGAAACATGCAACATGCTTTTTGTCTAAACCTGGGTATAAACCTCTATCCTAAACATGGTTAAAAGTGGCTCAGGGAGTTTTTTCACTTTCTGGCAAGATGCCCTGGGCAGTAACCTGGCCCAGGCCGTGCTGCTGCCCCGTGCACCAGTGAGAGCTGGGTGGCTGCAGGCAGCATGGGGCACTGGCTAGGCCTAGCTCTGCTCTCCAGGTTAGAGTAGCATCTTCTCTGGAAGCTGTAAGCCTGCAGTGAAAGAGGTTTGGAGAGGCTGCAGAGCTGTGCAGGGAAGTGGAGGGACACAGAGCTCTTGGGTGGTGGCTTGTGCCCTCAGGGAGCTGTGGCTGTGCCCTTGAGTCCGGGAGTGCCATGCGGAGCCCCAGCTGTGGGCTGAAAGCAGGCAGCTCTGGCACTTGTATGGCACTTGTGTGCACCTGATGTATCTGACCATGCAGGGGTTTGCTGGGACTCGAGTGTGGTCACCAGGTCATATGTTTGTGGTTACTGCTACTTTTGTTGGAAAAGCAGAACTGTCCTGTCTCATTTGGGTAATGCCTTGCAAGCCTCAAATTGTTCATGAAATCCACGGTGAAAAGCAGTTCAAAACTCTGTGCTTGAGTGTATTCTGTGTCCTAGAAACTGTTAAACCCTTTCATGTAGTGACAGGAGGTTAGCATATCTGCAGAGTGAGGGAGACTGCCCAGTAGTTTAGCAATTTTTAGTTGATGTAAAAAGCTAAAGGTCTTCTCCATGTGTTTAACCTCCTAAAGCCAGTTAGAAGTTGGGATATCTAAAAGGACTGGAACAAGTGTTTAATAACCTAAAAGCAAGGGTCAGCACTGAAAACCTCCAGCATTATGATGTTTCCAAAGAAGATGGGGAAAAATCAGATTCCCCAGTGCCAGCAAACAAACGTGGAGGACAACAGAACGTGCTGTGTAGGAGCGTAAATTATGTGCTCCAGCTACAGGGCAGAGTGTTTTACTTACAACTGATGTGCCCAAGAAAGAGAAATTAGGAGAATTCTAGGTTTTGGGTCCAGTAAATTATAAGGGAATGTGTTTACCTAATGCATCTCTGTTACAAAAACAGTCCCAATGCTGTTTTCAGTTGTAGACAATGGGTTGTGCATTGTGTAACAATGGGTTATGATCCGTTAAAACAAGACCCAGAGCAGGTCTTTGATGTTTTCTTATCCTCACCAGGCTGGAAAGGACTAACTACCTGCAACTGGGTGCAGACATTTGGGCAACCTGTCTATCTTTAGCTTTCAATACTTTGATTCTGGGGCTTTTAAAAAAATTTGATTTTACTTTTTATTTGGAGCACTCCCACTTCATCAATTCTATGTTAGCAGATGGGAAGAAAATGAGAATTCTTCTGGCTGCACACGTTTCACTTAGCACTGGACATTTGGTACCACCCAAAGTTTTCTTCAAATCCAAACTAGGTTAGCCCTGTACCTCCTGAGCAGACAGGTTGTTTCAGTACAGTAAAGAAGTCCAAACTTGTTGTATTTTATAAGACCTGAGCTTGTTGTAATATGAAATAAAGTTTCATGAGAAGGGACTGTGTTGCTTTCCAACTGAATGGGGTCACTTTTCCCTGGTTGGTAATAATCCTTCATTATACCAGCAGAATTATGGTACAAAGTCCATTTAATTTCCCATACGTAATGAAGACAATCACTCACAACTCGTGATGGCTCTTTGACAAGTAAATATTTAATTTTTGAATGAATATATTTGTTTGTTGTTAGAAGATACAGAACTAATTATTCCCTGGGTGTTGTAACAAAATTAAAGCAGCACAGCCATGGTGTAGTTGTACAATGCATTTGTAATTGTGGCAAGAGAGGGGAAAAATAGAAATTTCATTAGGGAGAGGCAATGTTTTACCCAACTCCTGTGATAAAGGAGATCCCATGTAGAGGATGAGCTCTATGAAGCATCTGGGCACAGAGGTTGAGTTTTGTGAACATTGACTCCGTGGCTTATATCAGCATTTACAAAAGCTGCAGCAAATATTTCCACTTGAATACAAATGAATTATCAAGGATGCAGATGTAGAATTTAATTGAGCTATTGAGATATTCTATGCAGTCACTGCAATACACACAGGTTTTGAAGCATCTGGATCTCAGGATGCTATATGAGCAAAATAGAGTGATATCGTTCTCTGCATCTGCAGAAGGTCTCATGAAATGCAAAATGCATAGCTGAAAGAAATATTCTTACTGGGGGAAAAATGAGGCTTCAATATCTGTCATAAATTTTGCTAACAGAATTTTAAACAGGGATACTGGTTATAGATTTCAACACTACTCCCCCCACCTCTGCTTTAGCAGCAACTAAATCTTCCTTCTTTTTCAGCAAAGTCCGGTTAAAACAACCCCATTCCACACTAATGCTGCCATCCTGATCCTGCTGCTGCACAAGAATATTCTCAAGGTCATTGCAGTCACTAAAAACTCTTGCTGATGTCAGTTGGAATTTGGGGTTTGAGAATGTGATGTTGGTGTAAACCACCACGGCACAGGGAGACTGGCTAAATGCACAGAAACCTTAGGGGACAGCCATTCCTTTTTTTTCATGAAGGAACACAGAATACGTCACCAAACCTTCTAGGTCCATTGTCAATGACAGGCAAAAGCCTTGGAAATCTTGAGGAGTAGGGTAATGAGACCCTCATGACATTCAGTGAGGTAAAACCCAGCCATGGGCTGTCCTGGGGACACATCAGCCCCATGGGCTGGGGACTGACAGCTCAGGGAGCTCTGCAGAAAGGACCTGGGGACCTGGGGCACTGCAGGTGTCTTTAAGGGGCTGACACAACACCTGCCTGTGTTTTGGGCTGTTCAAGTACAGTGTGGGCACAGACACTTCCCTCCACCCAGCACTTGTGAGGTTGCAGTTCACAGGTGGGAAGCTGGGTTTGGTGTGTTCCTGGGCCACAAAGAGGTCACCCAGCGGGAGCAAGTCCAGCAGAAAGTCAATGGGATGTTCAGGAGAGTGCAGCACATGGTACATCAGCAGAGGCTGGATTTAGTTATCCTGGAGGAGATAAGGGGACATCTAATCGCTGTCTAGCATTATGGAAAGGGACTGGATAGATGAAGGATTCAGACTCTGCCACAGCGTGCTGGAAAATGATGAGGCAGTCATGCATTGCAGCAAGGGAAATACCTTCTGTTTGTATATGGGAAAAAATCCTCAGAATAAGGGTTATGTGGCACAGGAACCATATTCCTTGGGGAGACTGTGGGCTCTCCATCATTGAGATTTATCAGAGGAGATCTGGAAAGGCCCTCAACAACCTCCCTTAACTTAGAAGTTGTCCCAGCTTTAAACAGGAGGCTGAAATGGAAGCTTTCGTAGGTCCCGCCTCACCTCAGTTATCCTCTGATTCTCTGACTTTATTTCAGGAAGTTGCTAATACCTGTGAAATTTGGTCCTACCATGAAAAAATGTTAGTATGGCACTCCATCCTTCGGTAAATATGTTCCATGTAGATATTTATAGTCCTGTCTGCTCCCTTCAGCGAGAACAGGACGTTCTTCCTCCCATAAGCTCTGTACAGCTGCCAGGAGAGATGGTGGAAGCCTTTCCTTCCCTCACCTACTGGATGTTCATTGGTTTCAGTTCCACAGCCCCTGCAATATCCAAGGATCTGTGTAAGTGTTTGAAAGGATCTAATTTAGAAAGAGAACTGTCTCTTCTAGGCGGTGCTAGTATCCGTGGGTGAGTTTGATTGGCTTGCAGAGCATGTGTTGGTTTCGGGGACAAGAATAAAAACAGGAAAAAGCCGGTTTCCCATCTGCTCAATGAGCTGCTCCTATCCTTAGGGACTCACCATTTGTGTCCTGGAGCCTTTCTGACAGCGCTGTTGGGTGGTTCCAGGCAGATGTGGGGGTGAACTGCTCCCCTCCCTGTCCCTGCCCTTCCTGGTGATCCCTGTGTCCATCTGGAGCCGTGCCCAGCCCGCCCATGGAGCCTGGGGCAGCTGGCTCAGCCCCTTGGATGCTGGCAGCCTTGGGGGTGAAATAAAAGGGAATGGCTTGGACACCGAAAGCTTCCAACAGATGCACCTGGTGTTTGTGAGAGCTGCGCCCTGGTGTCTGTACCCTGAGTCTGAGTACAGAGCAATAAGAAATTCTCAGGAAGGTTGGATTTCAATGGGGATGACTCCTTTTCCCTGCCAGCTGTTTCTCTCTTAGCTGTGTTCTCTCTAATGAAATTGCCCATTCAGCGCTGGGTTTGTAATTTAAACTGAGTGCTATAGATTAACAGTTGTTGCTGCTTTATTATTGAAATGAGAGTCATGGGATCAATTTAACTGTTCCTGGCTTCATTATTTGCTTAAGACAATAGACTCATCTCTGCAAATTCTATTGCTTTGTGGGTATTTTTAGCTTAATTATCATAGATATTAGCAACAATCAACAAAGATTTCTTAGGTGCAAGTGCTTGCTCCTTGGAACACTAGTTTTTTATACATTTTGTACTTTTAACTTGTCTTCCTTTTTTGTAGTCAATCCAGTCTTCTCTCTGAAAAAAAGCAACCAAACAGGAACAACAGCAAAAGGAAAACAATCCAACTTACTTTGCAAAGACTTAAATGTTTTCTATTAGTTTATTTTCAGAATTAAAAGCGTAGTTAAGGTTGTGTCTTCTGTTATACATGTAGCTAAATATTCTGGCAATTGAGCCTGTGTAAGTACAATGGGGACTTCAGCTGTTTTGGGGGGTGGAGTATTTAAAATAGTTCAGAATAAATTAAAAGCTTACTTTGACGTGAGCTGACTGATTCCAGGTTTCCCTTGCTTAGCGGAGTATCAAAAGCTAAGGGTAGGCCTGTTGCTCCAAGGCTTGTGGAGCAGCAGGTTTGTCACTCCCAGCCTGTCCAAAGAGTGATCACAGGTCCCAAGGCGGAGGTCAGTGCCTCCAATGAAGGGAGTTTTGAGCTGCATTGGCATAAAAACCTAGCCAGCAAATTTTTTAAAAAAATCTTTCAGTATATACTTCTTAATCATACATTTAGCTATCGCTGAGATTTGGATTAATGTCCCCCAGCTGGCTTAGAGCAGGGGGAGTAAGTGTCAGGGAATGTGCTCTTTGTCCACTGAATGCACAGATCTTGGATCCTGGCATGAGTTAAAGGTTCTTGGACAACTTTATGCAGAATATGTAGACAAATGTCTGTCTGGTGGGTTGAAGGATGGCTGGATACCCAAGAAGAGCAAAGATACACATCTGCAGTTTTGTTTACACCACCACTTCATTTAAAATATAACAGGAAAAAGTCTTATTAACATTTCTTAGGAGTGTCAGTAGAAGGCCTAAACAGCTTCCTGCATTTGAAATGTCAAAAAAGCAATTTTAATACCTAGTTTCATATAAACATGTTTATCTTCCAGTCAACATTTTACTATCCATTTAGATTATTTCTACATACATTAACCATAATTGCTGAAAATCTCTTAGACTGCGTTCAAACTGCATCCCTCACAAGATAATATTCTATGTTTTTCTTTTTTAAATAAGTAGAATTATCCTTATGTCACAGGCTTTTGTACCTCATCCTCTCTCTGTATTTTCTGCTTTTCCACTTCTCCCCAAACAGGTAAGACAGTAGGAAAGCAGGGCTAATTTTATATCCATTTTAACAGATGACAGACTAGCAAAAGTCTAGTGGAAAGTGCTCTGGGGGCTCTTTTTCAGCACTGCACCTCAAATCTTGTAGGACTCAGGTGGTTGGATATTCTGCTGCATTCAGGCTGAAGTATTTTGCCCAAGGATGCAAAGAATAATTAAAAGTAAATACAGAGAATTGGGTTCAATGCCACTTCCATTGGAGTGTGCTCTTAATTGCTTTACTTTTAACAGATTGGTTCAGATTTTGGACATCCTTCTGGAGAGGTGAGCTTTGGCATGAAGTCAAATGAAGCCAAATGAAGCCGTCCTGACTGAATGTCTGATGTCGAGGTCAGTCAACAGCAGGAGGCAGAAGCACATTGTTGAGGCTTTTTGCTTGATTGGTTTGTGTAAAGGTGAGACAGAGGGATGGCAGATTGTACCTGTGCCAGATACTGGGTTTGGTGTGTAATACGAGAATCCAGAGGCAGTGCTGGTGGGAGCTGGGACCCAGCAGATGGACAGTGTGGCTGTGCCCGCATGTGGATGCTGAGCAGTGCCACGCTGGAGTGGTGGCTGTTCCCTTCCCCTGGGATGGCTCCACACACAGCCTCCCTCTGCTGGCTGCCACCACTTGTTTGCACAATCTCCATCATATTGCCTGCAGTAGGGAGGTTCTCTCCTTGGAAATAACAACAACCAAGATTCAATGAGGAGATTTAGCTTTCCTTTGATAAGACCGTGGCTATAATAGAGTTTGCCTGCCTGAATAGTCCCATGGCACAGGCAGAAATTCCAATATTTCCTTCTTTAGCATTATTTGACCAACTAAAAATTCAAGCCAAGGATTGCTTATATTGAAGGAATACAAATGATTTTTTTTTTCCTCAATATCAGAACAAAGAGATGCACACATATCTGTAGGTGGTATGGAAATGAGTGTTTGTGAGTCTATAACAGCAGGAAATAAATTGCTCCCAAATGATTGTTATTTTTTTGCCACACCAGTTTAACATATCCCAATTCTGTGAGATGCTGAAGGAGACTTTTCAAGTAGAAGCTTCCAGCAAGACCGTGGGGTCTGCACAAAATAACGGCAGACCAGAAAATTGAGAAAATATGTATTTTGGTAAATAGTGCTTAATGGAGCAAGTGCTGCAGTGAGCTGATGTTCACCCCACCTGAGGTGACTCTGCAATTCACACCACCCCTGTACAGAGTGACCTTGTATCTCCCAAATCTTCTACCGGTGAACTCCACAGGCTGTTCCCATCTCCTGATATGCTGTTCCCATCTCCTGATATGCTGTTCCCATCTCCTGATATGCTGTTCCCATCTGCTGATATGCTGTTCTTTTCTGTGCTAGGCGTGGTTGTTGCCCTTCAGTCTCACCTTCGAGCACATTAGTAGAAAGTTTCAGTGTGTCTCCACTGTGCATCTCTCCTTTCTCCAGTTGTTTTGTTGTAGCCGTGACTTTGTTTCTTGAAATAAATATCCTGCAAGCTACTTGTCTGTCTTTCATCATCTGAAGGCAGATATTTCATCTAGACTCTGAGGATGTCTAAAAGGAGCTCCAAAGGCTCCATGTGCTGGGGAGAAGATGGCTCTTTGCACATCACAGAATTTTTGGGAGCAGCACTAACTCATTCACACCTTGGTCAAATTAGCATTGACTAAAGAGGTGACAGAAACAAAAGACTTTCTCTTACAGCCATAATTCAAACTCTGACACTCACTGATTTGGATAAAAAGCTTTGTTTTTGTAAGAACTCCTGTAAGAACAAGGCAAACTCTGATTTAGAGCTCTAAATTAAATCCATGGTCTGAGTTTAAAACAAATAATTTCTGTACTACTAAATAGATTTCATCTGCCATGAGTACAGATCCCTCTTAAGTCCTTACTGTGATTCCTCTCTGGTTCTATCTCACAATGCCTGCCAGTAAAACTCACATGGTGTGGTTTTGAAGATCATATTTTTATACAGAACATAGATTAGGACTGTACAATGAGATATGCTGATGCCACTGCGTGGTATTTGATCCGTGTGGATGTTTTTGTTCTTTTTATGGGTTGTGTGAACTGGAATAAAGCCTAGCAGCAAGAACTTGATATGCAGTCCTGTCCCACACAGCCAGAAACCACAGCCGGGGGAAAATTGTGCTCCTTGCACCCAGCAAAATCAGGCTGCAAGAGGGAACACACACTGGGTCCTAACTCAGCTGGCCCCAGCGGAGGAATGGAGAACTTGGAGAACATTAAAGAGCATTTGCTTCTTGTTAGCAATCCCTTACTGCACACCCTCCTCCATTCTTACTCACAGTCTGCTCTGGTTGTATTGGGACAGGAGATTTTCCACATAATTAGTCAATGTAGAAAGAGAAAAGGATCCCTACTGATAATGAGTGCAGGTACAATACGATTAACAGTGTGGGACAGCTGGGGTGGAAAGCCAGGTATGATTATTTTCCATTAGCCAAGCATACCTCTTCCCTGATGAGAGTGGCTATTGCATGGACCTGCCAGATCCAAGGAAAACACATCTGTCCTCTTTGTCCAGGCAGTTTGTAATGTGCTTTGGGATTTTCTGATGAGAGAAGAGTGTTTGTCACTGAGAAATGTTTTAGGAAGCAATTCCCATCTGCCTACTGCTGAAGAGCGAGAAAACCAATAAGTTCTGGTAAGGTAATGACCACAATTTCAGGTCACAGGTTTTCAATCAAACCTTGATTGAGATGAGGAAACCATGAGGGATCATTTAACATGGCAGTAACTCCAATTAAAGCATCTTCAATATCTGACTGAAGCCAATGGCTGTTCTATTTCCCTTCTGTAGCAGCACTAAGATGATCTCTGTGCTCTCAGCTTTCCTGCAGTGAGGATCCTTTGTCCTCAGTGATTCATGGATGGGACAGCGTTCTGTGGGACAGAGGTTTTGCTCCTGTGATTTATCCATGCTAGACCATTGCCAATTGCTGCAGTCTCAAGGCTCCTTCTGCAAGGACAGAGGACTCGGCCTTTGGTCTCACAAATACATTTGCTCACTAGAACTGGGTTATTATCCCATAAAACCTTTCATGCTGTTAATGAAGAGAGCATGAAGCATGTCAAATATACAGTAATTGATAGAAGCTGAATGCTGCAGCCTGGCCTGATAGGGAACATTCCAGCCTACTTCATTTTCAGAACTATCATCCTAAAAATATTCATGGATGGGTGGATTTTCCTACTCTTTCTAAGGCTGAGAAGTATGTGGCTGGTACAATCCTACCCATTTGTTTTCAAATAACTATTCATCATTGGATGGCTTTCTCAAAGGGATACAGAAACATCCTTTGCTCAGGACAGCAGAGAAAGCCAAGAAAACAACAGCATGTTTGTTTTTGCCTGGCTCATTTATTGCTTACAGTTTGTCTGTGCATTCAGGAAGGCAAGGTGAATTTAAATGCAAAGCAGGAGAGAAATCCACTGAGAGGAAGATAAAAGAGTCTGAAGGCATCACAGACAAGTGGAATAATTGATGGTAGGAGTCTGAAAAGAAAGTGCATATGAGACTTAACGACATCTTGTCTTATTTTTGTCTTTTCAATTGCCAGCAGTTAAGCATGGCTGGGATAGGGTACAACCACGCAGTCTGCTTATCAGAAGAGACTTCCAGAGCTCAGCACTGAGGGCTCAGAGCAGCCCCAGCCAGCCCAGGGCTTGCTGCTCTGCTTCTGAGCTCCGAGAACTGCTCTGTGCAGAAAGCTTTGAGTCTTAGAGTGGTATGTGCTCATCTGAATTTCTTCCATGCGCTGAAAAACAAAAGAAATGGTTCTTGACAAGGGGGTGAGAAAAGCCAAATGGTTCTCTAAGTTTCTGATTGAGAGCCCTGTGCCAGCAGCAAGTGCCATCTCCAGCACTCTGGCCACTCACTGTCCAGCAGTAGCTACTTACACATTGCAGGGAAGTGATTCCTACAAGCCTGACTGTGGGGACAGATCAATGCACTGGAGCTGTTACAGTGGGTGCAGTTCCTGTGCTTTACTAATGCAGGTCCTCTGACCTGAGCCCTTTAGGAGCTTCCAGGTTAATACCACTGATTTCCCTGTGGTGGAAAGGTACAACAGCAACAGTACAAGAACTATTCCAAGTGACAAAGAGCTGTTGTTCATTGCAAAACTTTCTGTTGCAGGTCATAAAGCTCAAGTGGAGAAATGCTTTCTCAGGTGATTGTTCACCTTTTGCTGCTAATTTTCAATATTAGGAATCATCTCAGCTTTGATTAATACTGTTGAATGACGTGCTGTTCCATCCAATGGGACAAGATGCAAGAGATTCAATGACTTGGAGAGAGCTGAAAAATGAAGGGAAAGAGCTGAACCAACCTGAACTTTACAATTCACCTTATGATAATGAATACCTGCTCCCTTCCTTCTCAGAGGAATCAATTCTATTTTTCCATCCTGAGGGGCAAAGAAAATGCCAGTCCAATAGACTGTTAGTATGGATTGGCTGAAACTGCAAAGAAAGAAAAATTGTCTAAGCGTCCACATGACAGCAAGAGCAGCTCCCATTCTGCATCATAATGGCAGTAGAAAACTACCAGCAATTCTGCAATAGATTACAGGGTCATATCTCTCATTACCATGGGGTATGCAGGAAGCAGAGTACATACCTACAGATACCACAGTCCTGTCTGCTTCTCAAAACACTTCTCCTTTCATTGCCTTTCTTTTCCCTTTATTTTTAATAGCAATGCAATATGCTGAACTGCAAATGCTGTTACTTGCTGCATTTTTTCCCTCATCCCTGGAGTTATATATTCATTTCCATCTTGTAAAAATAACCTGTTTATTCCATTTCTAAGTCCTGCGTGAGATGATTCTCATTTTTCTTGTTCCCTGTGGTTTTATCACAACTGCCTGCCCACCCATGTGCTTTGTTTCAGCTGCAGAGTTTTTCTTCTCCAGAAAGCTGCCAAGCAGTTCTTTCCAGCAGCAGAGAAATGACGGTCAGTGCAGAAGTCTCCTTGTGTTGAATTAATTGCAAGCCTCCCTACTAATTTCAGGGAAAGCAGTATAGTGTCCTAACTTATCCCGGGTGATTAGGGAGCTCATTTATTCCTCTGGTTGTCTCCAGTCAGCTGAAATAGATGATTGTATGCTCTGTGCTGCCACCTCCACACACCTTCAGCATCTCACCCCACCCCGGTACAGTGGCTGTGCCAGCCCAGCCCGTCTGCTGAGGGTGCAGCAGGGACCAGCAGACTTCCAGCAGCAGCCAGGTTGCTGACCAGTGCCAGGGGATGGGCAAACAATGCTGTTGTACCAAAGCAGACTGAGGGTGGATGGCCAGAAAAATGCACTTTCAACTCAAAAATATTCTGAAGCCCATGATTATGCCATTAAGGGGTGGTGGGATTTTTTATAGGATGGCCAAGCATGTCTCAGCCCCATGGAGACCATAAGTCTTGGAGCTGGAGGGTGGGCTGGCTGTGCCCACTTGGCAAGCTACCTGCTTTTCCATAGCTGTACAATTCTTTGGTTCCCAAAAATAAAAAATGTAATTTTATTATTAGCTGCCTTATCACTGCTCTATTATTTTCCATTCAGAGACTGCAAAAATGAATTAGTAAGCGTCCCCTAAATCTACCACTCCTCACACAGCTCCGGTCTCTTCTGAACTCAACCAGAACCGCTAGCTCTGAGGCAGGCATGTGCAGATGGATCCCTGGAGCACCTGTAGGACACGTTTATGAGTAATTACCTATCATCTAGAAGGTCACAGAGCAGCAGCTTAAGTGTGACTTGCCTTCTGCATTTATATCCAAGTCAAGACTAAGAAACATCTCTAGCAGATGGGAAAACTCTCCAGCCTCTCAAAGCTGTTCAAAGATGGATTATTTACTATCTGCCACCTCTCAAAGCAATAAGAGCTTATCCAAGACAGTTTCTGCTAAATCTACTTATTCTATCTTCTTTATTCCATAAGGATCCCAGTTAGGGTTCATCAAAATACTGAATGAGAAACTAGCCAGCATAGAATATTTATTTGTTTTTTTTACCTATTCTGTGACCTATTTTTCATTGGTACTCTGCTAGAAAGTTGCATGCTTGGTTTTGACACCTTGTGTGCGACACATGCAGAAATGTTTCCTGACCAGTTTATGCCAGAACCTTTCAGTCCCTGGGCTGTCTAATGCTGTGTTGACTCTGATTATTTGCTGTTGTCAGTGCAGGATTGTCCCACACAAGACAGACAAGTGGCACAGTCTCTGACCTGCAGGACAGTGTTGGGAAGGTGACAGTTTTAGGACCTGTTGGGACCCTCTCCATGAACCTCACCAGGAGCTTCACATACATCTCAACAAATTTGCTCTTCTAGCTCTAATACTCTTTCTAAGCCACTCTGGCAGAGAGTGAAAATACAAGCTTAGCTTTGTTTGGCTTTGGCTGGTTTTGCAGATTTAATCTGGATGCTGATCTGAAATGTCCTTTAGTGTGGAAAACACAGCTGCTGTGAGTAGAGAAAATTATGTAACCAGCTGAGTGAGTTTATGGTGTTTCAGGGGACTCCTCTAGACAGAAAAGGTGTGTGTGGTTCCTGGGGCAGGATATGCACGTTGCTCACTACCTGTGGCTTCACTCTGAGCCGACTTCAATCCACACCTACACTTCTTGTTTGTTGTTATCTTCTCCCAGCTGCAAAGTAGTCATACAGATGGAAATCACTTGTTTGGCTCTCTGTGAACAAAACTAAATCCTTTTGGGGAATTTCCATCCCGCATTCTAAAAGTTTGGCACAAGTTTGGAAGTACAGAGGAATTTCCTGAATTGCAATTTTCTGACAACCTTTTCCCAAACCCAGAGGTTTAATTTGGCCTGAGCTTTAGAAAATATCCAGGCAAAAGCTTGTTATGTGCAAACTGTTTCACTTTCCTTTAAACCAACATGAAAAAAAAAAAGGAAAAGCTGACATTTCAGTTCTACAAACAGTTCAGCCCTGGCTCAGTGGCTCCACTCCAAGATATCTGATGCGTCTTTCCTTTCTACATGGAGCGTCTTGAGACTGCGCAGTCAGAGATTTTGGGGAAATTTATGAAGAACAAGTGCTACGGAAATCTTATCTCACAATTTTGGTTTGGTGTTTTTCTTTAAATTAATGAAACAGTTACAACAAACCGTGCCCATATTTGCAACACCAAAGTTAAACACATTCTAGAGACAGTGGTATTCAGGGGAAGCAAAACTTATAGGAAGAGACTTATATGAAGTCTCTCCAACTGTAACCCTTATTTTTTCCCTCATGTCAAGAAGTCATTGACTCTTTAGAATTTTCCAAATGCATCCAGAGTAAAAGCAGTGCCTTGCAGTGGGTTTGACACTATTTTCACCACGGTCAAAGTGAAAGCTCCCATTGTCAGCAGCAAAACCCTGGAGGGAATGTGCCAGCCAGGAGAGATTAAACACTCTTTGTATTGTACAACAAAAAGCGTTGTAAGGTTGATTACAATAAAAGCTTTTCCAAAGTGGCAGCACTGGGTTCCTTCTCCTTTTTTCCTCCCTTTAAGCTGTTAGAAAAAAAAAATAACATTTCAGCAAAGCGAATGGTCATTCAGTGCTCAGGATAAAATGTACATTCCTTTTTCAGGGACAGAGAGTGACCACTGCAGTCCCTGGGGCTGAGTCGTGGAGCTGGGTTTCTGGTAGAAGGCTGTGCTGCTGCCTTGAAAATGGGAAAAATTACCTTTAACATACCCTGCTGTTGTTTTGAGGTTGGACAGATTTATGTCAAACTTCCTAGTCTCTCCAGAAGGCTCTTTCATTAATGTCACAGCAATTTGCTAGGGGTGACATGACTTCTGAAGAGTGTCTGTTTGTTAGTGGCTTTTAGTCATTTTGTAATATGCCTACTCTAAAGTCAGAACACTGAGAAACAGAAATAATCCCAAATATACTCACTGCAATTTGAAAATCTTTCAGACACCTCCAAGCAGCTAGAATTAGTCCAAGCCCTCCTGAGATCTTGTAAATCCTGTCCTGTCAGGGAGTAAGACCTTGTTTTCCTGGGACAGAGCAATGAGACGGGATCCCAGCCTCCGCTGAGAGCGTTCAGAATGGCGCAGAAGTGCAGAAATGAGTGGCACAGACCACTTACTCTTTTTCTATTCAGTCGACTTCAAGAAATTAAATGCAATTTTCTTTTGTTTATCTAGGGAATTCAAAATGAAAGTCAGAAAATGAAAACTAAAATAATCTTCTGTCCTGTTGATATTAAATACATGACCTGTGTCTTAGGTTGCAAATGCAAGATGAAGCTGGGGGTGTGTATTCTGTTGCCATCTGTTGAAAACAGGTGGGACAGTTTTCTTTATCT